>JABUQX010087907.1:0-5000 GCA_015478945.1 Trachelipus rathkii
AATTCAAGAGGAAGGAATTTCAACCGATCAGCATATAACAACGTTGCTGCTGGCCCTAGTACAGAAGGTCTTTGTAGGTTCCATAGAAAATTCTTGCACCGTTCATTTAGGTGTGAAGGTCGATATTGCCCAATGTGATATCGCAACCCCCGGCAACTCCCCCACCCCCACAACAGAACTCCAACATTTCAAAGCATCAGGGAAATGGAAAGGCTGGTCCGTGAGGCGACTCCCGGGCCAGATGGGGTAAATATGTGGGGGAATAACGCTTTTGTGAGTAGAAATCTTTATAATTGTTTACCCTGCAATTTCTGTATGAATAAGTCTAATTTTGGGCGGGGAAATGTTAATTTCAATTATGGTAGAAGGCATCATTATAATGATAGTCATAATAACGGTAGAAATTATAGTCATAATCATAATAATGGAAATTACAGTAACTATGATAGGGACAATTTTATAATAATAATCACCATGGCAACGAAAATATTAATTATAACGATAATGGGAAATTATAGTCGTAATTATAATAATAGAAATTACAGTAACCATAGTATTGACGATTTTTATAATAATAATTACCATGGTAACGAAAATATTAATTGTAACAATAATAATTATAATAATAATGCACGTGTTGATTGTAATAGTTACTATAATAATGATAGGAATGTAAATTACATTAATAGATTTAAGTGGAGTAGGAATATGACTTGTAAAAATGATCAAGGGCAGGGGGGGATTCCTAGTGAGTCACCCTCTCCCCCACAGAAGTCGCTTATCACTGAGTCGGTGGGAGTAGGGCCCTCTTCAACTTTTAATTGTAACTCAACGCATGATGAGAGTAATAACGATAATGACAATAATAATAATAATGACTGTAGAATTAGGAATGATAGCCATAGTGATGGCAATAACGGTTTTGTAAATTCTTATAATTACATTGAAAACAATAGCCTTGTGAATGAGTCGCTGTTTCCCCCCACGGAGTCGACCTGCTCCCCCACTTCAATCAATGGGGAGAAGGCGGGGGTAGAGGTGATTCAGACTTGTGACTCCTTACTTGTTAATAAAAATAATGATAAAAATGAATTTGTAATTAATGAAGGGGGCGAAATCCCCTTTCTGAAAATGAATTGTATTAGTTTTAGGGATGAAGGAGGTTCTTCTCCTTCCGATAAGCGTGAGGGATCATTAAATTTAAGAAATAATGCATGTGACTTATCTGATAATACTGTGGTGGGAGTTTCTGGCAACTCAACTAAAATCGTTGCAGCTGTTAGAGAAGTAGGTTTTGATAAATTGTATTATATTTCGGACAAAACTAACAATGAGACTTATTTACTAGACTGTGGGAGTTGCCTCGATCTTTTAAGTGCTTCTGAATTGGATAAGGAGGAGGCCCCGATTGGAAGTGCCAGGGCCGCGAACGGAGGCTGTATCCATATTTATAAAAAAATGATAACTAAAATTGACTTGGGGTTAGGCAGACCTTATGACTTGCATGCATACGCTTCAGACATTAAATTCAACGTCCTCGGCATGCCTTTTCTCAAAAAACATGGGTTCATTATTGACTTTAAATGTCATTTTTTATTAGATCCGAGTACGAAACGTAGTATTTCTCTTAGTAATGAGGCTTTCGATTTTTCTGAGCATGTTCGAAATTCTATCTTCCCTCTAACCGCTGTCTCTTTAAATATACCGCTTTGCGAATATGAACTTATTAATGATTTAATTAGAAAATACCAAGTCTTGTTCTTAAATCCCTATGAAGCGCCTAATTTAAATTTAAAGAATGAACAGCTCACTAGATGGCGGGTTATATGTGCAAAGTACCGGAGGAAACGGGGCGGGGGTTTTGTTAACGGCGTGAAAACGCCTTGTTGCCCGCTCATTCACCAACTTGATAGTAAATGATACCTATAGGGGGGGGAGGGGGGGGTAAAGATTGTACTATTGGGAGGGAGGTTGAAGATTGCACTGTTGATGAGGGGGAGGAGAGAGAAAGAATGTCCTTTGAAGGAAAGAAATTTTATGCGAGTTGGCAGAAAATTATCCATACCATGTAGAGGTTAGGGGCACGCCGATACAGTTAAGGAGTAGAAGTATAGCCCCGCATCTTTTTGAAAAGGCCAAGAAGGAAATCAATAAATTATTAGACGCGGGGATCATTTCGCGGGGGAGAAGCGATTGGGGTTTCCCAACTAGCTTCTTGCCAAAGTCGGACGGCAGAGTTCGTTTAGTCGTTGATCTGAGGTTATTAAACCAGAGATCAACCTCTGACAATTTTACCCTGCCCAAGATTAAGGATATCATATTGCAATTGCAACATTGCAAGTTGCTAACGCGGCTCGATATTCGGCAGGCTTACTATAACGTGCCAATCAGCGAGGAAACAAAGAAATATTTCACTATTACTTGTCCTTTTGGTAACTACAGTTTTAACTATTTAATACAAGGGCACAAGTGTTCATCGAGTGCCTTCCAGCGCCTTATGTCAATCTTGTTTGGAGATTTAAAGAATGTTTTTGTTTATTTAGATGACATATTAATTGCCAGTTCGACTCTTGAAGAACATGTTGCAATGTTGGAGAAGGTTTTAGAGAGATTGAAGTATATGAAAATTTATATGAACCCAAAAAAATGTGTACTTGCAGTCGGAGAAACAGATTTTCTAGGTTTCAATATTAGCGAGAAGGGGGTTAAGCCTAGCAAGGAAAAAATCGATGCAGTAGTGAATGTTGCAAAGCCAACAACTATCAAACAACTTAGGGCATTTCTCGGTCTATATAACTTCTGCCGAATTAATATAGTCGGGGCGGCTCAATTGTTGCAACCCCTAACGAAAATGTTGAAGGGAAAACCCGCCTCCAATAAAAAGATTTCCTGGGGGGTGGAAGCAGACCGGGCATTTCGAGAAGCTAAAGCGGCGATGGTGAACGCCACCCTGTTGTCGTTCCCTGATGAAAAAACTGAGTTACTATTATACACGAAGGTAAGCGAGCTCACTATAGCCAGTGCGCTGATGGGAGAAGAAAATGATCAGACGAAGATTTTCGCACTTTACAGTACCATACTTACTGAGGTGGAAGTGGCACTACCACAGTTGGTTAAGGAGTTACTATGCGTCAATAACAGTTTACAAAAATATGCTTACTTAATTGCCAATAGGAGAATCACTGTCTGTACCAGCAACAGTGGGTTAATCACAGCTTATACAAAAAAGAGTGCCACAAAAGTTCATAATATTCGGGAGATAAATTTATTGAATGCCATTTCAAATTTTGACGTTGAGTTTAAATTGGTCTCTAAGGCTAAAAATAAATTGGCTATAATTTTAACAGAATTAGCTGACGAAAGAGATAAGATTATAGAGGCTGGGAAATTTCAATTGCAAGTGGCTTGTGTGGAGAATGGGGAGTGGGCGTGGCCAAAAAAAATTGCCATGGAAACAGGGTTACTACTGGGGGAGGAGCTTGGTGACTTAAATTCTCTGAATTCCTCAAGGAAGGGGTTAAGTCTTTTAAAATCGAACTTTCAAAGAAACAAAATTGCTAGAGTACTATAGATTAATAATAATAATAATAATAATAATAATAATAATAGAAGTAGTAATAATAATAATAATAATAATAATAATAATAATAATAATAATAATAATAATAATAATAATAATAATAATAATAATAATAATAATAATAATAATAATAATAATAAAAGGTAATTGTAGTACTAGTTGTAATAATAATAAGTGATAATAATAATATAATATAATAATAATAATAATAATAAATAATAATAAATAATAATAATAATAATAATAATAATAATAATAATAATAATAATAATAAATAATAATAATAATGATAATAATAATAATAATAATTATTTAAATGACTTTGATGATTTTGTGATAAATACTATAACATACAGTAAAAAAGGGTTAAGTGGGATGATGAAGAAAATGCAGGATGGTGTAGATTTCAAGGAGATAGCTGTAGAACAGGAGACTGATGGTTATATAAGGGACCTAATAAAGGGGCTGAAAACTAGTGGATTGAAGGCCTGTTACAAAGAATTCATCCATAGGGGCGAAGAGCTGTCTTTGGCGGTTGACATTTCAACGGGCGTTGCTAGGATATTAGTGCCGGAAAATCTGGTGGATGACGTCATAGAGAAAATACATAATACAAATCACTTGGGAATTAAACGGACTTTGACTATTCTGAAAGCGGATTTCGCCTTCAGATTTATGCATAGTAGAGTAAAGAAATTTATACAGAGTTGTGATGTCTGTCAAAAAAACAAGAGCGTTAGAAGGATATCTCCAGAATTCGGCAGATTTAAGGAAGTCTCGGAGAAGTTTGACACCCTTCATGTGGATTTGTGTAAGCTACCCTGCAGTATGGGGTTCAATTATCTGCTTGTTTTTATCGACAGATTTAGTAAGTATCCCTTCGCCTACCCTCTTAGACAGGCGACGGTCGACTCGGTATTAAATGTGTTAGTGGGCGAAATTTTTCCGTTCTGTGGCTCTATAAAAAGGCTCATCTCAGACCGGGGAAGCCAGTTCACTGCCAAATTATTTAATGATGTGTGTAACCTACTCAACATAGATAATATTATCACGACGCCTAATTCCCCTCGTTCGAACGGACTAGCGGAAAAATTAAATCAAGCTCTCATAGTGACACTAAGGTGTATGATTAATGATAGGGAAAATGAAGGGTTAAAATGGCCTGAAATTTTGCCTTGGGCACTGTACTGTTTGAGAATTAGTCCTCTAAATGACCAAGGGGTTACTCCCAGTGTGCTCATGTTCGGCCAGAATCTATCAGTGCCAGGAAGCTTGTTACAGAAGGAGGCACTCAGTGCCACGGTCAGTCAAAGTGCCTATTTGAAGAAATTAGTGGCTTTAATGCGTAGGCCTTTGGCACCACAGGTTGTGTATAAAAATAAGAATATATCTCCACAAGGCAAGCGTGTTAGTAAGAAAT
>JABUQX010087908.1:0-2500 GCA_015478945.1 Trachelipus rathkii
GGGAGATACGAGAAGAGGTCAGGGAGTCAGAAAGTAAATTGGACGTTTATTAGTTCTCTAGCCTTACCTCACACTATCAAAAGGAGGGTGGAACCTGATTTCCCCTCCAAAATGCTGATACAGTATTCCCATACCGGGAAATAAGATCTTATATACGTGGAGTAAACTGGCAGCAAGAAAATATATTCACGGCAATCTGTACAAGAATTCCAGCTTCTTTGAGGCCATTTTAGCAACCGATTTGAAATGAGGTCTCCAAGACAATTCACTATTTATGTCCAGTCCAAGAATGTTTATGTTGTTTACAAGGTGACAGACACTTAAGAGCGTCGAAGGGGATAGCGAAAGTTGGGAGGTGTTTGTTAGAGAGGATATATGAAGTTTGAGCTTTAAAAGATTGAATTTTCAAGATTGCGTTAGCCCACTGAGAAATCCGACCAGATCGGCAGAAATTGAATGGAAACCCTGAGACGAGAGGCAACTCTAGACATGCAAACGAGGGAAGCACATTTGAAATGAAGTGGAGAACGATTGTCTGCAAGTCATCAGTATACAGAGTGAACAAGTTAAAGTCCAGCTAAAAAGATCGTTAATGAAAAATACAGAATAAAGTTGGATATAATAACAGAACCTTGAGGAATACACAATTTACAAGAAGGGGGAAAGAGGTTCTCCTCATTAACAAGAGCCTGAAATGGAACCGATCTGAAAGCAAACTAAGACACGAGTAACCAAAGCGAACGGAGGAAATCCAAAGAAGTCCTGTAATAACTGCTTAAGCGCTACTCACACAATACCTTCTCCATATGTTCTTCCTAAGGCAAGAAGACCATAAAGATCAGTGACACTAATAGTACTTATATATATAATATATATATATATTATATATTATATATATATATATATATATATATAATATAATAATATATATATTATACTATAGTATATATATAAATATAATAATATATATATATAGTATATATATATATTATTAATATATAATAGTATAATATATATATTTGATATATATATATATATATATATCTCATATGTATATATACGAGTGTGAGTTATATAATGACTATTTTAATTTTAATAAACGTGATAAATCTAATACGCGAGTCGCGAAGCCACATTAAGAACGGTAACGCGACGCTCACCTGGTTTGGGCACCACTGGGTTAAGTTAAACTGTTAGGTTATGGTTAGGCTAACACCTAACCTAGACCTACACTACTAAAACAAAAATCTCAAAGAAACAATACTGAAAATGAAATTATTTGAGTGATATATATATATATGTATATATAATAAATATATATACTATAAATATTATTTTAATAATTCCTTTTTAAAAATTTAATTTAATTATTTTTAGACAATTTAAGTAGGTGTAGAGTGTAAGACAAGTGTTTATAGTAGAAAGCTCAGCGTAGGATATGAGGAGCTAAGAGGGGTAGTACTATAGTATACGGGGCTTGCAGTGATATATATAGTATAGATAGTAGGCATATGAATATGTATGGATGAGTAGTATACTATAGATAGGTATATACTATATAGTAATATATATACTACTATATTGTTAATATATATATATATTATATATATATATATGTGTATTATTTATATATAATATATATATCTATATATACAGTATATATATATTATATATATATATTATATATATATATATTATATATATGTATATATATATATATATATATCGTATATATCAGTGGCTGCTTTTCGGGGTAGGCAGATTAGGCAACGCCTACTTGCCTTTAGTGAACCAAAAAAATATTAAAAAAGATCAGCATATATATTATATATCTATATATATATATATATACTATATACTATATATATATATATATATATTTAATATATATATATATATAATATATTATATAAATATATCATACTATTATATATATATATATATATATAATACTATATACTATACTATATATATATTCATATATATATACATATATAATATATATATAATATATATACTATATATATATATATATATATATTATATATATATTATATATATATATATTTATATATGATATATATAATATATATATATATTACTATATTTCTGTTCGATAGGCGACTTGTTGAGGGCCTCAAATTTCAACTCGATTTCCTTTTTTAATATTAACGATCAGCGGGAACTATTACATTTCCGAGTTAAAAAAATATTTCCGTTTTCTTTAGCTCTAGGCAACTCTGTATTTGCCTTCTGACTCTTGTAGCAGTCATTTTTTTAAAATCCCAATTTAAATTTACTTAGCAAGAACTAATAATAATAATAATATTAATTAACTAATTAGTTAATTTTATGCTAACTTGACTCATTTTTTATTACCGACTTATTTAATTTATAATTTCATAAAAAGTCATTTGCTCATTCTTGCAATCAGAGCTGCCAGACTCGCTTGGTGAGTCAGTCTTCTAGGCTACCTATTATAAATTTACCTCGGCAGACA
>JABUQX010087908.1:10000-15744 GCA_015478945.1 Trachelipus rathkii
TCTAACACTGAACCCTTACCATGGGCTAGATCTAACACCTAATGCTCTTACCTTGCCTAGTTCTAACACAATAAAACTTACCAAGTTCTAGGTCTAACATATAATGCCATTACCTACCCTAGTTTAATACTATGCTCTTACCTAGCCTACGGTTAACACATAAGCCCTTACCTAACTCGGTCTAAACACCTAAGCTCTTAACTAGCTTAAGTTCTAACACCTAAGCCTCTTACCAGCTTAGTCTACATAAACCCTTAACTATACCTATACTATACTAAGCCCTTACTAAGCCTAGATCTAGCACCAGAAAGATATATACCTAACTTAGTCTAACAACAAAATTAGAAAAAGTGCCATTCAAAAATTTTCTAAAGATAGCTAAATTGAAACTCTATTAAGCCAAGTTCATTAGAAGAAAGAAAGCACATCCAAAAAAATGTTCCAATGAAAAAAAAAAGGTGGCCAACAATTCGTCAAGGGAATTTTTCGAATTATTTAAAAAAAAATATCTATAAACATAAGTTGGTGTTCTTTTCTGCGGTCTGTTATTTGTTCCTAACGATTAGTTTGTGATACTTTAGTGGTAAGATCCTGGATTCTACATCTCTGTTAGAGACAATTCAAACTTTGTGTGACAGGATTCCATTGTAAAGTTATTCCTCAATAATAATATATAATACAAATTATATGAACGGTAATTTGCTTGCAACAACTTATCAAAAAATTTGTGAAGTCTTTCCTCTTTGACGCAAACTATACACCACACGCACTACTGCACACTTAAACACACACACACACGACACAACACACACACACACACACACACACACAATCACACACACACACACACACACCACACACACATATATATAGATATATAGATATTAGATATACTATATATATGGATTATATATATATATTATATGATATATATTAGCTATTGTAGAATATATAAATATTTCCTTTATTCACTACATATATATATAAATATATATTATCGCCGCTTAGAATCTTTCGCTATAATAAAAGTCAGTTCTCTGTTTGTGCTCCTTGCGTTCTCTTGAAGGCTCGATTTTGGTGATGGTATTTGCAACTAAATAATCAGTCTATGAAGCTAATATATTTTTTGCAAAAACACCACACCAACACTGCATTTTGTGCTCGTTATGACCTTCTAGGTGATTCTCGCCCCTGTTACCAGGAATCCCGTTGTGAATCGTTCCTTGTGTTTGCATCGGTAGATTGCTGTAGGTATATTTTTAAGCTATGATTTTACAGCAACTCTGATTAAATAATATTTAAATAAATTTATATATAATATATATTATACCTCACATGAAGTTTTACAAAAGTATCCTTCGTCGCATTGTGTGTGCGGTTTTCCACACAATATAAATCCTATTTGAATATTTGGAATATAGAATGCGATAAATGCGTTTTGCAAAAGAAAATATATTGCTTCATAGACTGATTGATTTATTGCAAATACCATCACAAAATCGAGCTTCAAGAGAAACGCAGAGACAAACAGAGCAACTGACTTTATTATAGGGAAAGATTTAAGGGATATATATATATATATATATTATATATATATATATATATATATATATATATATATATATAGTATATATATTATATATATATTATATATATATAATATTATATATATATATATGTTGTGTGTGGTGGTGTGTGTGTGTGTGTGTGGTGGTGTGTGTTGTGTGTGTCGTGCTTATAGTTGTACGTAATTGTCTATATCTTTTATATTCTATCAATCTATATTCTATATACTATTTATAATTTTTATTATTTAAGAAGAAGATTTTTTGTATGGAACTTTAAGAATAATATGTATTTGTATTTATATATATTATTTGAGGAAAACTTTTACAATGAATTCTGCCACACAAAGTTTGAATGGTTCTTATAAAAGGAGATGTAAAATCCGAGGATCTATACCACTAAAAGTATCACAACTAATCGTTAGGAACAAATAACAACGCAGAAAAGATACCAATTTTTATTCTAAAAGTTTTTGTTTTTTTAAATAATCGAAAAAATTCCTTGACATTGTTGCCATTTTTTTCATTGGAACATTTTTTTGGAGTGCTTTCTTTCTTCTATGAACTTGGCTTCAATAAGACGTTTTCAAGTTAGCTATCTTTAGAAAATTTTGAATGGCACTTTTTCTAATTTTGTTGTTAGACCTAAGTTAGGTATATTCTTTGGTGCTAGATCTAGGCTTAGTAAGGGCTTAGTTAGGTATAGGTTAAGTAAGGGTTTAGGTGTTAGACCTAAGCTTGGTAAGGGCTTAGGTGTTAGAACTAAGCTAGGTAAGAGCTTAGGTGTTAGACCTAGGTTAGGTAAGGGCTTATGTGTTAGACCTAGGCTAGGTAAGAGCATAGGTATTAAACCTAGGGTAGGTAATGGCATATATGTTAGACCTAGACTTGGTAAAGGTTTATGTGTTAGAACTAGGCAAGGTAAGAGCTTAGGTGTTAGATCTAGGCATGGTAAGGGTTCAGGTGTTAGAACTAGGCAAGGTAAGAGCTTAGGTGTTAGATCTAGGCATGGTAAGGGTTTAAGTGTTAGACCAAGGTTAGGTAAGGTAATAAGTGCTAGACATAGGTTAGTTAAGGGTATATATGCTAGATCCAGGCTAGGTAAGGGTTTAGGTGTTAGACCTAGGCTAGGTAAGATCATAGGTGTTTGACCTAGGCTAGGTCAGAGCATAGGTGTTAGACCCATGCTAGGTAAGATCCTAGGTGTGAGACCTAGGCTAGATAAGGGTATAGGTGGTAGACCTATTCTAAGGAAAGGGCTTAGATGTTAGACCTAGATTAGGTATGGGCAAAAAATTCCTCATCATAGTCCTAAAGAACTCAATTTACGAGTTTTTAATCTTTGAAATCTTAACAGATTTGTCGTCTTATTTGAAATCAAAGTTTACATCTCAAGGATTTTCACTCTTTATCGACGAGGAGATAAAGAGATAAAGAGATTTAGAGAGTTTTTTTTCTCCTCTAGGAATCGAACCAGAACCCCCACGACAATATAGTCTAACTCGTTTACATTTACGCTACGCCATCATCTTATTATAGAAAGTTCGATAAGTCCGTATGATGGCAGATTCAAATTATATTTAATATTTACATTTATGTTATTTTCAGTAAAAGTCCCTCTTACATTAGCTACTTATTTGTATGAAACTCCCCCATTTTTTTATCGAATTAAATTGCAAAAAATTGAAATTTGATTTTAAATTTGAGGAGTAACAAAACTTTTTAGTTGCCTTTATTTCAATTTCAATTTATTTTTATTATTATTTTAGTTTACATTATTATTTTTATAAAAAAATATTTTTAATAAATTATTCTTTTGCTATTTCTGAAACTCAGAACGATCTTCACACATCAAAATTCGCTAATGTTTGGTTGGTCTAAAGGTGACAAAAATGTATTGAAGTTGGTCGCCATTTTGAATGAATTGATCTAAGTCTTTATATTTTTAACTCAGATATAAAAGTTTTAATTTTTTTAAAGTTAAAATATAAATCAAGTTATTAAAGAAATAAACAAATTTTTTAACCATTTATTTTAAGTTAGTTTTCAAACTATTATGTTATTTAAGTATTAAGTTATTAAGTTATGAAGAAATCTAATATAAGTTATTTATTATATTATTTAGAAATTAAGTTATTAGGTAATAAGTTTATTTAGATTTCAAGTTATTTAGTTACTATTTAGAAATTAAGTTATTAAATTATTAGTTTATTTAGTTATTAAGTTATTAATTTAGCTATTAAGTAAAGTTATATTTTAAGTTTTTTAGTTGCCATCTGGCGGTCAAAATTGGAAAATGAAATGTGGTGAACTGGAAACGAAAATATTCTAGGTTCTTTGAGTTCAGTAAAAAGTAATGTCAATTTTGAAAAATACAAAATTTTATCGTAAAAGTCTAAAGTTTTATTCGTTTCTACGCGATGGGGGTCAGGGCGGTTTTGAAACAATTTCTCATTATCCCGAAAAAAAATTTTACGTTTTCTTTCATTTTCGATTTCTTCTTCTATTTCCTCATCGCTAAAATCGTCTGGTCGCTTATAGATAGTTTCCAATTTTTCTATATATTATATATATATATATATATATAATATATATATATAATATATATATTATATATATATATATATATATTAATTATATATACTACTATATTATATATATATAATATATATAATATATATAATATTATATATATAATATATATATTTATATTAGTATATATTATATATATAATATATATATATATAATATATATATATATATATATATATATAATATATATATAATATCTATATATATATATATATATTATATAGATATAATATTATATAATATATATATATATATATATTATAATTTATTTATATATTATTATATACTATATAAATATATCTATATCATATATATATATATATATATTATATATATATAATATATATATATATATATATATATTATATATATTATATATATTTCTATATATATATATATATATAACCTTATATAATATATTATATATATTATTATATATTTATATATTATTATTATATATATATATAAGTATTATATATAGGTGAATAGGTTCCCGATGTATATCTCGAAAACCTAAGATAGGTACAAGAAAAATGATAACATATAATGGAATCAGCGTATGAAATTTTGTATGAAAAATTAATTGCAAAAAAAAAAAAATTTTGTACTTTTTTTTTTTTTTTTTTATATATCTCCAAAAATCTACGAATAGGGTACAACAGAAAACTTAATACTAATTTAGGATCAGCGTATGAATATGTTTAAAAAAGATTTATTTTTTTTTAACTAACTAAAAGAATACCCCGGGTAAACCGCAAAGATCGCATAAAGAGTCCCGCGGGGTCTCATCGCCTCCTGGGGACGTACGGGGAGGACTATTTTTTGCCCCCCCTCCGGGGAGAGGGTCTCCGGAACCCCGCTCTTTGGTATTGGGTGTCGGGGGGTTCCTCTCCGCCCCTCCCCTACGGGGGTATGGAAATACGTCCCCCCTCCCTGTCCCCCACCGTCCGGCTCGAGCCCCCTAAAAAAGAAAAAAAAATATACGCTGATTTTATATATGTTATTAGTTTTTCTCTAGCATATCGTATTTTTGGAGATATATAAAAAAAATAAAAAAAAAAAAAAAGTAAAAAATTTTTTTTTTTTCTTGCCATTTTCCATACAAGATTCCATCATACGTGATCTCCATATATGTTATCAAGTTTTTCTTTGTACCTATCCTTGTTTTCGAGATTATCATGCGGGTACTTCTTTAGTTTTGCCATGTTATATATATATATATATACTCCTTATATATACTAATATTATATCTATATATATATATATATATATATATATATATATATATATATTTATATAAATATATATATATATATATATAATAATATTATATATATATATATATATATATAATATATATATATAATTATATATATATATTATATATATATTTATATATTATATATTATAGATATATAATATAATATATATATATATATAATATATATATAATATATATATATATTATATATATATATATATTATATTTATATAATAATATATAATGGATATTATATATATATATATATATTAATATGAACTTTAATCCTTTAAAACAAGGTAGTTTAACACCGATATATTATTCGA
>JABUQX010087909.1:5000-7500 GCA_015478945.1 Trachelipus rathkii
ATTATTTTTATTATTTAATGTTATTTTTAATTTTATACTTAGTGTTATTTACTTCAGCCCTATTGTTATTATAGACTTATAAATACTACAACACACACACACACACACACACACACACACACCACACACAGCACACACACACACTACACACACACGACACTCACTTACAATATAACGTAAAATTTTATTAAAACATTTTTTTAATTAAGCACGTACATTTATAATACTCATTAAAATATAACTAAAATTAATTTCAAAGTTTCTTAAAACTTCTTTAATAAAATCAATCAGTATCTTTGAACAAAGAATTTATTATTACTGTTAATGACAGCCAGTTTATAAATTTTATAACAATCAAGTTTTTAAAATAACTTTTACTAAATTTTTATGAAATTTTATTAAAAACTATATATTTACGTACCTTAAAAGCAATTAAAATCAGATACTAAAATCAGTAAGGGTCAGCCCGATGACCTCCCTAACCAAGAGCTACTCCACGTTATTGTTTCTATTGACTTACTTAGCTTTAACAATCATCTTTAGCCAGTAATAAGATTATAAAAGAATCAAAATAAGTTCTTCTCTGTAAACATAACTGTATTTTATTGAAATCTTTCTAAGTTCTTATTTAAAAATAACAATTATTCCCTTACATTTTATTATTCGATCGATGTTAACTAAAAATATTTCCAAAGTTTTTAAATAATTCGGGTATTTACTTTATTATTTATTATGTATTATTAATTATGTACATTGACAATCCATCACGAGAAAACACAAAAACCCGCACTCCTTACAGAGAATACGAAACTGACCCTCTCTTGTAAAATGTGTTGTAAGATAATCCTTTTTGTATCCCGGGGCGATTTAGGCCTAGTTCCAGGTCAAAATATATTTCAAACTGACCTTTTCTGTAAAATGTGGTGCAATAAATACGTTTAGGCGCTAAATTTAGGCTAAATTTAAGGATAAGCCTTTTTGTAGACGGGCTAATTTAATCCTAATACCAAGTTCAAAAGGTAATTCAGTATAGACAAGAAATCATTGTTATTATTATTTTAATAAATATATTCAACTGAAACATGCTGGCATCGGTAAGATCCTTTAAGCAGGTAAGAAGAAAATGTTTTCCTTACTTGTGATTGGTCGGAGTAGTTTTCCCTAAGTTTCATAGCTAAGACCCGACCAGGGCTCAGCATGACCCACGCAAAGGCAGCACCCGGCACCCGCTGGTGCGTCCGCCGCGTCTCCGTCTCCCGCGTAGCCGCCCAGCAAGAGCAATATTGCCGCGTTCCTACCCGCCGCGGGGGCGCCCGAGCGCAACTCATTTCCTGCGAATGAAAATATATACTAATTCGAGTCATTCATTTTTATTTCAATACTTAAACTTTCAAAGAAATGTTCTTTTTCAGATATACTAGTGCAGTCATTCATTTGTATTTGCATACATAAAAATTTCACAAACTTTTAAAGACATATTTAATTAATATTATGTTTTTTTTTTTTTTTTAATACTATTTTAATTTATTTTATTATATTTTTATTTATCTTTATTATTATTTTTTATTATTTTTATTATTTACTTTCTTATTATTATACTTGGGAATCTCGCTTTCTCATATTTGTTATTATTATTATTTAGAACCACACATACAGCACACACCACTGGTCAGCGGGCACGTACACACACACACACACACAACACACAACACAAAACACCACGGGCACAACTCACTTACACATAAACGTATAATTTATTAAAACCATTTATTTTTATTTTAATTTTATCTTAATTTCTTCATCCATATTGTTATTCATTTAGAACATACATCACACACGCAAACACACACACACACACACACAGCACACACACACACACACACATACACACTTACACCCTACGCACCCAACCAACTCGATATTTTTGATGTCAAAATTTGATGCTCGCTTTGATCCTGCCTCAACTTTCGCATGTACTTCAGGTATTATTGTATGATGAAGGTATGAAACCTTGACAAGCAGAGGTTCACGTCACCATTAGGGATGTGTAGACAACTGCTAATTAGCACCTGGAGAGAATCGGAAACCCGGGATACTCCGGTTGACATACGCTCACATTCACGTTCGGGCTATGAAGATACCTTATTTTGGGCTGGATTTGAACCACCGGTTCAGGCTTGCGTGTGCGCGTAGGGCGGGGTAGGAACGCGGAAATATTGGCCTGGCGGGCGCACGCGGGCGAGCGGGGACGCGGCGGAACGCACCAGCGGGTGCGGGGTTGGCTGCCTTTGCGGGGTGGGGCTCATGCTGAGACCTGGTGGTTAGGCTTTTGAACTAGGGGAAAACTACTCCGACCAATTCACAAGTAAGTGACAAACATTCTCCTTCTTACCATGCTTAAAAAAGGATCTTACGGATCCAGCAGGTTTCAGTTTGAAATTATTTAATAAAATTAATAATACAAATGAATTGTCTATACTGGAATTACTTTTGACCTGGT
>JABUQX010087909.1:12500-32500 GCA_015478945.1 Trachelipus rathkii
CGGAAGCTGCGGCGGGTTCGTCACCTGCGGGTGGCGAGTGTTTCGAGACTGACTTCTGATGCGTGATGGCGCATGCGGTGCGGTGTATCCAAGTTATGACCTAAGGGAGAACGACATCAATATATTAGCTCTGTTTCATGATGGAATGTTAGAAAAGGCTAGAAAACTGGTAGAAAAATACGATTTAGGTAGGAAACATCCTAGCAACTTAAAATATACACCAATCGCAAGTGTCTAAGGGTAAGTGTAAGTGTGTGTGTGAGTGTAAGAGTATATGGGCTAGTGTAAGTGTCGTATGGGCTGGTTGCATGGGTGTAATAAAGTGACATCAGTGGCATGTGTGTAAGTACAATCTGTTGTGTGGAGTGTAAAGCTAAATCCCTGTGCTGTCGTGTAAGTAAATCTGCTGGTGAGTGTAAGCTATTAATTCTGTGGTGATGTGTAAGTAATATCTGTGTGTGTTTAGTTAGAGTAAATCTGTGTGAGTGTAAATGTAAGTAAATCTGTGTGTGTGTGCAAGTAAATCTGTGTGTAAGTTAAAGTCTGTGGCAGTAAGTAAATCTGTTTGAGTGTAAGTAAATCTGTGTGTGTGTAAGTAAATCTTGTGTGAGTGGTGTAAGTAAATCTGCTGTGTGTGTAAGTAAATCTGTGTGATAGTGTAAGTAATCTGTGTGTGTAAGTGAATCTGTGTGAGTGTAAGTAAATCGAGTGTGTGTAAGGTAAATCTGTGTGAAGTGTAAGTAAATCTGTGTGTGTAAGTAAATCTGTGTGTGTAAGTAAATATGTGAGTGTAAAGTCTAAATCGTTGGTGAGTGTGAATTTGGGTAAATCTGGTGGTGAGTGTGGGCGTATAAGTGATCTAAGTGAAATATGGTAAGTGTAAGTGCTTTAATAAGTGTCATGAGTGAATATGGTAAGAAGGTAAGTGCTGCTTTATAGCGGGTGTCATAGTGTGTATGTATAAGTGTCATAAGTGCCGTTATGGTAAGTGTAAGGTGCTTATAAGTGTCATACGTGATGTATGTATATAGTGTCATAGTGGAATAGTGTGTATAGGTGTCATAGGTAGTATTTGTGTCTATGGGTGTTAATAGGAGTATCCTATGGTGTGTAATGGTAGAGTGTAAGCGTCTATGGTAAACTGTAAGTGGTCATTACAGTGAATGTGTGTCATAAGTGTATTAGTGTGTGTGTGTGTGTGTGTGTGTTGAAGTTAAATCTTATTGTGTTTACGTAAATCAGAGGGTGTAGAGTGTAGGAAGGATTTCTCTGTGTGGTGTGTTATGTGTAGGGGTGAATTTATATATATATAGTGGGCTGCGGTGTTGGGGGGTGTGGTTGAGTGTTATATATATAGTATAGTATATTATATATATATATTATATCTATCATATATATAGTATATATATATATAATATATATATATATTATATATATGTATATACTAATATATATGCCACGTGAACGCTTAACTATGTGCTAGCTTGTTCGACCACGTGGTCACTGTGCTCTCTCTCTCTCGTCTCTCTCTCTCTCTACTATATAATATATTATATATATTATTATAGTATAATATATAATATATATTTGGTGTATGATATATATACTCAGTGTGCTGGGTTATTATGGCCTGTATTATATATCATATAAGCTTATAACTTATATAAATATCCGTAGTATAAGTAGTTATATTAGTAGTATATGATTATAGGTGATATATATGTATATATAGTAATATTATAATATTTATGTTTTAATTATTATTATTATTATTATTATTATTATTATTATTAGTTGGATGCATAAAGGTGATGTGGAGTCTATAATGAAATTATGGCCCTAGTACTTCATCTATTGATTATATTATTATTAGGGTTTGATTGTTATTATTTATTATATATTATTATTATTATTATTATTATTATTATTATTATTATTATTATTATTATTTTTATTATTATTATTATTATTATTATTATTATTATTATTATTATTATTATTATTATTATTATTATTATTATTATTATTATTATTATTATTATTAATATTTATAGGATTATTATTATATTAATATTTATTTATTATTATTATTAATTAATTATTATTATTATTAGGGGTATGTTATTATTATTATTATTATTAAGGAGGAGTCAATTCCATCGTATGAAGATCTTCCTCATGAAATGATATCGGACCAAATCTGCTCAATATTTATCTATAACCTGATAATTAAAATTATAAATATTCTCTCAATTCCGTATCGCTGGAAAACGCTGTGGGTAAAAGGTCGGGATTTGCATAGGCAGGTATGCGGTCGAAGTTCTATTTTGAAATATGATCGGATAGAACTCGAAGCTGTGAAGACGTTTAGGTTTGAGGTAGTAAGGACAGATGAAAAAGGGACGGTGGAAAATAGTGAGTCATGACCACGTGGGCGCAGGTGTGTGTGTGTGTGTGGTGTGTGAGTGGTGTGTGTGCTGTGCAGATGGGTGGCGGGGACGGGAACTTGGTGGGACGGGGTACCAATGGGAGGAATGTGACTATCGAAGGCGCGCGGTATGTGACTAGTGTTCTGGTGGGATGTGCTTATGACGACTTCGGCGCGGTGGGTCTGCGCACTGTGCGGCGTGGTGCAGATATTTACGCGGCGGGCGTTGGTGGCCGGTTCGCACCTGCGGGTGCGGCGGATTCGAAACAGATCAAGGGTTTAAAAGACATCAAAAAGGGCTATGTGGGGTGTGGCTTTTTAAAGGCCAAGCCCTAAAATGAAGCCCTAAAAAAATTGACCGTGGCAAAAATGACCCATGGTGAAAAAAGTTAGGGTTGGGGTAGACGTACAACGGTTTTTGCCTAACGCCAATCCGTTTAGGGCACCCTTTTCTTCGAAAGTTTTGACCAAAGAAATTTAATGTTGCCAAAAAAGTTTAGGGTTGCCAAAAAAATTAGGGTTCCAAAAATTAGGGTTGCCAAAAAATTCAGGTTGCCCAAAAATACCGAGGGTTGCCAAAAATTAACGTGGGCCAAAAATGACCCATGGAAGATCAAAGGGGGGGTATCGAAAAAGGAGGTCGAGGCCTATATAAAGGTTCAAGGAAAGAAAAAGGTCAAGCGGGTCAAGGTAACAAATCTTGGGTTTCAAAAAAAGGTCAGGTCAGTCAAGGTCAGGTAGGTGGTTCAAGGTCATTTTCGTCCGGAACCCTTGCCCTACTACTATCGGGCTTTATATACAATATTTGTGGAACTAATGTAAAAATTTTGCTTAAACAAATTGCTTAAGATTAACAATTAACTATGTATATTTTATAGCAATTTTTTTTTTACAAAGATTATATGAATCAAGTGGAGCTATTGATAATCGTTGTCCCACGGCCTTAGTTGTGGTGAAACCGACGGTTGTGTGGAGTTGGTGAAGTATGTGTGTATAAGTTTATATAAAGAGTATAACCATCACTTCAAATGCATTGCATAATTTGGGTGCATTCGAAAAAAGGCACCAACCAAGGTAGACAGAAACATTTTCCATGCGGAAGTAAAAATAATCTTTAGTAAAATAAATAAAGATTAGGAAAGTAGAGACATTCAAATGCAAGCATATCTGTTTATGTCCGTAGACATAACCATACATACAAACATGTGAATGCATAAAAATACAAAATGTAAAATGGCATATAAACAAAAATTAAAAATATTATATAGATGGAAAGGCACATTCAAATACTTAGTATATTTGATTATGTCCGTTAGACATAAGCAAATTATAGCGAGCAGACTTTGAATACAAAAAAAATACACTACTACTTACTACAGTACGGTATGACGCTACCAGTTCCACTACCAAGTATTAACTTGACGAGGAATCGGTGGAACTTTGACCACTTGTGGAGCAAGATTGAGTAGGTCCATACGTGAATATCTTGATCTAGGTAGTACAGGCGGTTCCAAGAATTTGCGCCGGTCCTTCATTATCGTGGGATAGAGAGCTTGACACTTGGATCAGGGGGGTATGACAAACATTAGTGGAGAATATCCTTTAATACAAGTGACTTGTTTGGCTAATTCTGTTGGTTTGGATATTTTTGTTCTTTTGGAATTAATTTAATGTTGGCTTCAGCCACTCTCACATGGGCGTCTTCATATTTTCATGGGGAGCGGTTGGGTCTGGATTGACTTATTTTTGTCTTAAGACGAGAGTGAATGTGATAACGACGCAGTGGGGATCTAGAGATTGAAGTTGGGATAAGGAATACAGTCAGTGCAAGTTTTTTTTTTTAGTTTTTTTTTTTAAGTTTGTAAATTTTTTGCATTTTGCTAGAAACATGGGAGATGGTAAGGATGGGACTGGGCTGGGAAATATGTCAAGAATTCGCGAAGAGGAACCTTGAAAAGTTCCGTAGTGGAATTCAAGAATGATAATGCAGACCATAACCAAAATTAAATTGAGAAAAGGAAAATCCGTATCGATAATGTCTTGCCTTGCGGTCGCTTGAGTTGATCTTTTGGAGTGTTCTGATTTGGAATTTTTAGTAGTATTGTTGTTTTTTCTTTTTCTTCATTTTTGTTGTTTTCCTTTGGTTATCAGAAGGCGATAATTGAAGTTCTGTGTGTTTTTTCTCCTGGCTCATCAATTATATAGGGCAAAGTTGGCTAAGTTGGTGGCTTCTTTTGAGAGAATATTGTGAGAATGATGGTAATTTAAAAATCCATATTTTAATGATGTATTTATTCAACATAAAGGTTATAAAAGTTGCCCGACAGTTGAGACACTCTTTTTCTTCATAAGTAGAATGAGCAGTCACAGCCTTTCCCTGAATTTGAGTCCCTTGCCAAATTCTTCTTTTTGGAATTCTTGACGATCGAGATTCGGAGTGGGGGCCTTTTCCTGAATTTTTACTCCCTAGCTGAAAGCTGCGTTTTCTTGAATTTGATATTTGGATGAGCTCGAGAGAGAGTATCTTAAATGAGTTTTCTATTTCTTCTGAGTGTCTTCTGATTTTGTATCTGACTGAGTATCTTAACGAGATCTTGCTTTATATACAATATTCGTCGAACTTATGTAAAAATTTTGCTTACGCAGATTTTACAAATATTAATATAATTATAAATTTTATTATATTTTATAAAAGTTATATCTTAATTTATATCATATAAATTAGTGTTATATACCTGCAGGGTGCTACTGTAGGCGCATGATGATTGATATATATACGGACTGAGTGATATATAATCAATATTACAGTATATATACTTTCTAGTATGATGAGTTATACTAATGTAGTACTATATATTAGACTAGACTACTCTTATATATCTATAGTATTGATGATATAAGGTATGATCCCTTATAATATGTTATGTATATTATATATAAGATATATATAAATTATAGTGGTATTAATGTATGTATAGCTACAACACACACACAAACCACAACAACACATACCAACACACCACACACAAACCAAAACAAAACTAAAATTATAATACTAAATCAAATACACATATATATATACTATTAATACTACAAATAAATAATCTATAAAGTCCTTTCTCACCTACCTCACTATCCTCATATATATTGCTATACCACCCTCTCTCATCTATCACTATACTCTATTAATTGATTACTCACATCAATTCTATCACTTATTAACTCTCTCTTTCGGTCTATCTTTCAGATCGCTCTGCTATATCTCGTGATGGCTTCTCATCTTTCGCGCAGTCGCAGCGCCACTATTCTCATTTTCACTTCTATCTGTCCTATTGATGTATATGTGAGTAAATTCATTCAATATATTCAATATCTACCTACATATATTAGATCTCTATATTTCTCTAACTCATAAATATTATCACATTGAGTTACTTCTATTCATCTTTTGTCTCAGAGATTATCATTCTATATCTCATTCACTCATACATTCTCTATCTCTTACTAATCTTATACTTTCCCTTCATATCTGAGTGAGATACATATATACTCTTCTTCACTCTACTACTCATACTTATATTCTTTTTTTTCATTCTTCGAGCTAGCTTTCCGACGTTACGACTCTGTCTTTATCTCTTTTTACTGGTTGACTTCGTTCTGATATTTTGCCGAGTTCGAAGATTTGGGTTGTATCTTAGGCTCTCTGTATCACTCACCTCTGTCGAGATTAATATATCATGTAGACTGTTTCGGGTCGATGAGTTGCCGGAGAGAAGTAGTAAGCCTGTAATTAGTGGAGTTTAGTGATTCTTGTGAGTGAGTATCTCGACAAGGCGGTTATTATATTTATATTATTCGACTTATGAAAAATTTTGCTTGGCGCAAATTTTTTAGCATAAGTTCGGACATAAATTAAAATACTTTTTACAAATAATCATAATAAAGTACTGCATTACTTCCCACCCTAAACACGGAGTGAGAAAGTATGTTATAATAGTTATACAAGATATGAGAGCTAATTATCATTCAAATGTAAGCATATTTGAGTGCATTCGTAAAAGTATGGCGCGCGAACATACAAAACATTTCATGAGGTAAAAAGAATAAATAATACATAAAAGTTTAAAAAGTTCTTTCAAATGAAGCATATCTAACTATGTTCGAAGATGTAAGTAATTAGCATACAAACGTTTTGAATGTATACAAAATACAGTAGTTTTAAATAAATATTTAAATTAAATATGTCATACATAAGTTTGCTTGGAGAATGTCACTTGACGTCTTGGATTTCGACGTAAATTCTTCTGTTGGCACTTATATGTTCGATTGAATAGTTTGAATAACCAAGGAAAGGTCGCAGTCAGTATAAGGAGCTTTCTGATGTTTTTCTGATTCGATCACACACTGTGGTGCATGTTTTTTTAAGGCTTTCGTGACATATGTAGAGGCGAAGATTGCCTAAAATCTAAGTCCTTTATTGTAGCGATTAAATATTTTTATATAATATTTAATCAGACAACATTGTTCGAACCGGTGAATCAAGAGAAAATGTCCATTAAAAGGAGTTTTCTATGTTTGTCTTGATTGGGGGCTTGGGGGCGATCGCTCGTACGTAAAACCATTATTTCAAAGCTTCGGGTATGAAAGGAACAATGCGGGACATTCGTAAAGTCGAAATTGCCTGATATCTAGTTTCTTCATTTTAGTGGGAAATTTCTTGATACGAAGAAAATGTTGTTAAAAATAAGAGATAGGCACAGAAACCCTTTAGAATTCTAAACAGGAATTGAGTTCCATTAGTGGAAAAAAATGTTTGACATCATCAAAAATTAAATGAAGAAGTCAGTATCGATAGTTGCTTGAGGTCGCTTGAGTCATCTTTTTGGAGTGATTCTGATTGTGAAGGGCTGTTATTAGTAGTACTTCATTTTTTGTTATTGTTTCTCCATTTTGATTGTTTTATTTTGGTATCAGAAGGCAGCTGAAATTAAAGTTTCTGGGTTGGTTTTTCTCGGTTATCCACATTAATTGCGGTCGATACTGAGTCACGTAGTAGTACGAGGTGAGAGACGGAGTTATATTTCGATATATAGTATGGGTGGCTCGTTTGTTGGGAGCAGGCCCTAATATAATAGAGGTACGATGATGATGGAGAATATTAAAAATCGCATTATTTTAAGATGAGGTATTTTATTCAATTGTAAATATTGAGTACATCTTCTCTCTCTCTCTCTCATCTCTCTCTCTGCTCTCATCTCTGATACTTCTGACTCTCTCTCTCTTCTCTCTGGTGAGAGTTTGCACTTTACCGATTGTTTAATCTCCTTTTTCGGAGAGATGGTAGCGTACTTTCGAGTTCCTGTATAGCTTTGACGAGTCGAAGATGTAGGACTCCTTGGGTGACTTATGCCCAGCTTGTTTAAGTCTTCCCCAGGCTCATGAGATCTAGAATTCTTAAGACTTGTTTTCGGCCGTAGCTGAGGTGTGTCGAGCAGAGAATTAGTAGTCAGGTAAGTCTGAAATTTATTGAGTTCATGGTGAAGTTCTTGTGAGTGAGTATGCTCGCACAAGGCGGGTTATTACAATAGAATAATTTCAGTTTCGACTTATGCCCTAAAATTTGTTGCGCGAAGAGATTTTTGCATAGAGTTCGAACATTTAATGACTGGTCAGTTGATAGTTTTGTTTTATAAGCATCATACTAGTTATGATTAGATGTATGGCCTACTACATAGTATTATATATAAGTTTGTATTCGCTTATATATCTCTCAAGTAAGACCGAGGTGCTATTCATATATATTACTAGAGCGTAGATATTATATTTATATTATATATATATATATATATATATATATAATATATAATATATATATATATATTCTCTGAGATAAGATGGTGAAACTGCACCCATCTCACGATTTTCGTATATATATAACTATATATTATATAATATATAATATATATATTATATAGTATTATATATATATATATGAAGTATTTAGCCAGTATATATATATATATTATATATATATACAGTAGTCTATATATGATATATATTTTAAAAATAATATTAAATTTTTTAATATATATATATATATATATATATACTATAAATTATATAAATATATATATATATAATATATATATATATATATTATAATTAGATAGAGAAACTTATGTCTAGTAACACTCCTCTTAATATTGGATGACGCAACTAAATTTCAGCTTTTACCAGGGTTAAGCATTCCTTACACATAATCTTAGAAGATTGAAGATAAAAATTATACAACTATCTTGAATAAATTTAATACAGAATAGGTTTAACCAATTTTTTATGAATCTGTATTTACTTCAAGTGCAGTGCCAGGCCTTCTATATAGAGTGTTCAAAACCCATAAATATTTTAAAAGATCGATTTTTTCATACATTAATTGTCCCACTTATAGAGTATCCAAATTTCTTCATCCAATTATACAGCCATTGAAATGTAATGAATTTACTTTTAAAGATTATTTTCAGAATTCTGATCTTGTTTCTTCATTGTCCATTGGGGAAGGCTTTATGGTCAGTTTTAATGTAGAATAGTTTTTTACAAACTTACCTGTTAAAGAGCCCCGCAATATCGTAACCAATGGACTTTTTTCTGTCAACTGAACATAGGGTTAGTAATCTCAATAGGAATCAATTTTCGAAATTCTTGGAACTCGCCACTGATGATACACTTTTTTTTCCTCTTAATCGGCCAACTTTATAAACAGATGGATGGTATGGCAATGGGCTCACCACTTGGCACCACTTTTGTCAATGTATTTTTGTGCTATCACGAAAGATCTTGGTTGGAAAACTGCCCCTCAGATTATAAGCCATTACTCTATATAAAGTATGTTGTTGATTGTTTTTTTTTTTTATTTTTAAAGAACAAAGTCCTTCCTTACAATCTTTTGACTACCTTAACTTTCAACATCAGAATATTAGGTATAGCAAGGAGGTGGAGAATGAGAACTCATTGTCCTTTTTAGACAAGTGCACTGTACTGTGGTTGGCTTTTCTACTTCCATTTATAGAAAGCCTACCACAAATATGCTTGGTACCAATTTTTTCAGCTTCCTTCCTCTGAGCGCCAAATTGTCTAGATGTCCTGCCGAATTTTTAGGGCTTACAAACTTTCAATATCTTGGTTGGATTTTCATAAAGAAGTTCAATTCTTAACTCAGTTTGCTAAATTTACTTTATTTCCAGAGCAACTCTTTTATAAACTTTTCAACAGGTTCTTGGAAGAAAATTTTCGTCCCATACAGCCAGATGTGGATTCATCAATGCAGGTAATTTATTTAAATGTTCCTTACTTTGATCCCAACACTCCGAAGCTCGATAAAAACCTTCAATATATTTCTAAAATTTTTCCATCTTAAGTTATTTTTATACCTGTCAATGATTTTAAAATGAATAGTTTTTTTTTCAGAATGATTGATATTCAGCCAGCTTGTTTGAGGTCCTAGGTTATTTATTCTTATTCTTGTGTGGACTGCCAAGCCCGTTATTTGGGCCAGACATGCTTACAGCTGCAGCTGAGGATTTCAAAACATCTGGGTCATTCATTTAGAACAAACAAACCATTAACTTCACCTGAGAATTCTGCTATCAGTACCCACTCTGCAGAGAGCTGTTGCATACAATCTCAAAAGAAATGTTTCTAAGGTGTTGTATTCGGCGCGCGTCAGGATTTGTTTGAGCGAAGGATTCTCGAAAGCTTGTTTATACATAATACAAATCCGCAACTTAACTCTGATGGCTCCAAGATCAAGTTATTTTTGTTTCAATTTTGGTTTTAATTTATTTATTTAATTATTTATTTATTTATTTATTTATTTATTTATTTATTTATTTATTATCTATTTATTTCTATATTTTTACTTTAATAATCCCGTTTTAATCACTGTTTAATTTTAATTTATTGACATTTTTTAAACAAGTAAGTGGACGTCGCTCAACATCATCTCTGAACCAATTAATTGGTCCTCTGATAATTGTAGGCATATAAGCAGTTGGTTTTCGTTGTTATTATACATTAAACCACATCATTATTTACATTAAACATTATTATACATTAAACCGCATAATTATCTGTATAGATATAATGACCCTAAGTGAGTTTGAACCGCTTCCCTTTAGGAATGGTTAAACCAACGAGTGTTTACCGTCCTGACCACGATGAGCTAAAAGGAAGGTCTGCCACCATTCGCGGTTAGCAAACCTCACGCTGCCTCAGCACATGCGGGTCAGGGGCCACACTGGGGTTAATTTTTTACCGAAGCCTTCATTACTGTAATACGGAGGATATTACTGGACTTAATAGCCTTATGTGCAGGTGCAATTCTTACGTCTGACTCGGGTACAAGTTCGCTTGACAGTATACTGGTGAACTACTGATGTATCTTAATAGGCCTTCGATTATCGACATTGCTTTTCGACGCTGTATACGTGATGATGACCCTAGAGTTACGTTTGAACCTTACCCTTTAGTTGGTAAACCAAGAGTGTTACCTCCTGACCACGATGAGCTAAAGGGTAAAAGTTCAAACAGACTTAGGGTCATTATATCTATAAATTGATTGACTGCTTATTATGCAGTCTCTACTATGCAGATCTATACTTATCGTACATAAATGAAGGCCGGTTAAATAATGTTAGCACAGTAGAGTGACCACAGGGACCGAGTGTAGAACTTGCGCGCACGCGTTTGCTTAACGCGCGAATAGTGGCAGACTTCCTTTTAGCTTCATCATGGTCAGGAGGTAGACACCTCTTGTTTAGCCATATAAAAGGGTAAAGGGTTCAAACCCACTAGGGTCATATTAAATATATTATATATATAAGGGATATAATGTTACAGCAGATCATCGTGACCTATAATAATATATATATATATATCTAGTATATATTATACCTATTATATATATAGTACTATCTAATTATAATGGGTTAATGATATAGCTATAATATATATATTATTCAGTGGCAGAAGCAGTGACATTTTTCCAGCGTCATCGCAACAGTCCCGTTCCCTAGTTTCGACATTGAGTGACGTAGATATAATGATATAATATATAGATACGGTCCTATATATACTACTATTATAATGCATATTACTGATGTGAATAGTATCGGCCATAGTATTATATGAGTATATACATATAGCATATATATGATATGTATTATCATTTATCTAGATATATTTATCTTATACCTATAGAAGTGTAGAACCGGTAGCGGGTAATATAGAGTTATGAAGAGTGTATACTTAGTATATTATATATTTATCTACAATATTATGATACAACCTCCTGTGGCAAGCCATTCCAAATTTAACAATTTATGCTGAAAGAATGCTTGCTCTAATATCAAGATGGCATATGCTTTCTTCTTAATTTCTTGTTTATGCCCCCCTGGTCTCCCGTCCGTGCTCTACTATGAAAATTTTATTGGTCTCTGTATTATTCACATGATGTATAACATATTTTAGTAGACTTGGTATCATGTCCCCATCTGGAAATCGAACCTTCTACTGAAAACATTCTAACGTCCCTTCAGGGGCTCTTCACTCATGAGGCTCGTAGTAGCCCTACAAACCAGCATTCATCGCTTGTTGCTCTGACGTTTGCCCACTCTCTTTAAAATATCTGTCTTTCTTTAAATAAGGGGCCAAACTTGTGCACAATACTCTCATTATTGGCCTAACATGGCTATTATAGCAGTGTTACTTATTAACTTTCTTTGCGCTGCTTGTAACAACACACATTGGCGATTTATTATGCCACATCTTATTAAGCTTCATTATTTGCTTCCAAACGACTGCTTAGCTACTTTAAAAATTATACTGCTTATCAATCACGACCTATTATCTTTTTCGTTGACGGATTCGCTTCGAACCAGACTCAAGCCTAATCCCATTTCGATGATCGCAATGTTAAAGCCTTTTGATTCGAGAAACCCTAGGTGAAGAACCTTACTTCAATTGTTTACTTATATAAATGTCATTTGCCTCTTGATCTGCCACCTCATGATTGTGATTAGTGTCCTTAGATCGAGTTCTGTAGTTGAATCTTTTATACATTTCCTGTCACTTTCTAACTGCCTGTGTGGGCCACTTTTAGTATCATACGCTGCTATAGACGTAGAAATCTTCGCTTTAAGTACTGGTCTAGATCATTTATATATATTATGAAGGAACAATTAGTAACCAGCCACGTGCGATACATATGCGTTCGCGTCACTGCCTGCGCTTCCAGCTCTGACCCTGTGGACCACCCTCTTCACTATTTCCCATGATGACATATAGTGACGCATGTATGCACTATAGTACGACACTGTTTTTCTATTCACAACTACTCTTTAATTCAACCATGTATCACTCCCACCAAATACAATGATTGAAAGGTGAACTTCTCATGCAGCCTTATATGGAAGAAACCTTTTTCAAAAGTTATATATATATATATATATATATATATATATATATATATATATAATATATATATACATATAACTATAATAATATATATAATTAACTAAAAGTTTATATATATAAATTATATATATTATAAAGGTATATTTAGAGAGAGAGAGACGAGAGAGAGAGAGAGAAGAGAGAAGAGAAGAGTGGCCGAGAGTAGTTTTTGTCTTTAAAGTTAGATTGATTGGAAGCAAACAATAAAATAAACAAACAGCAAAAAATCAAATTCATATGTCTAAACTTTTCAATAATAATAATCAATAATAATAATATTAATAATATAAATTGAGAATAATAATTAATAAGTAATAATAATAATAATAATATATAATAATAATAATACATAATAAATAATAATAATAAATCATAATATTTAAAATTATATTAAATATTAATATTAATTTAAATATTGAAATTATTAATAATTATATATTAAATATAAATAATAATATTTAATATTAATATTAACTATTATTATTAAATATTAGTTATTAATATTAATTTAATATTTAATATTATACATTAATTATTATTATGATAAAAGTTATTTAATAATTTAAATATCAATATTATTTATTAATATTAATATTAATATTAATTTAAATATTAATATTATATTAATATTAATATTAATAATTAATATTAATATTAATATTAATATTAATATTAATATTAATATTAATTTAATATTAAATAATTAATATTTAATATATAATTATTAATTTTACATCTTAATATTAATAATAGAAATAATTAATTATTCATATTTAAATATTAATATTAAATATTAAACTCGATTGGTGGATTGATGTTAGTTAGATTAGTTAATATTAATTTATATAATAATTATAATAATAATAATAATTAATAATAAGTATATAATATTAATAATAATAATAATAATAATAATATATATCAATAATAATAATGATAATAATATATAAATAAATAATAATAATACTAATAATAATAATATAATAATAATAATAATAAAATTAATCAATAATAATAATAATAATAATAGATGAAGAATTAGATCAATTTGAATACACGCTAGTAATTCCAGTGATACTCTAGAATATAAATTAATGATAATATATTTATGCATAGCAATATATGCTTATAATAAAATATAATATAATAATAAGTCGGCAGGTTATTTTTTAAAGTAGTTTCCCATTAAAATACATATTTCTTTCAAGAAAACGAATTTTTGCCAAATTTTTTTCATATGCTTCATAATATTTCGTACTTTATAAAGTATATATTATTACACGCTAAATAAGGAACTTTAATTGATTTATTTTGTTGGTAAAAGAAGTAAAATTTATTTTTGGGTATTTCACTGATTCTAAATAATAATTTTATGAATTTAAATTGTTTCTTCAGCACTATATTTTCTGCCGTCCGCGTTGAACGAAATTTTAAAGTACTTATGCTTAATATGAGAAACAATTCGTTCAAATAGGCTTGCTATAGACGTCTGACAAGCTCTTTAGATGAGCTGGGTATGTTTTTATTCACTATACATCTCTTTGGCGCATTGATTGGCTTAGAGATGTCTGTGAACATTAAGTTTGACTATGATCGGTATAATGTGATAGTGAGGTACTCGTTACCCAATAATGTAGGTAAGTCGATCCCATCGACCAAGGTTGGATACCGTTATACCAAATTCAGCAGAGATGTTATGCCGTGGGATTCAGATTTTATTATGTAATTAATTCAATATATCCTATCTTTATATTCTTATACCGTTTTCCACGCAGATAGCATCGCATGATTATATATATACCTTGACCCATATATAACGTAACAGCGTAGCATGCATGTCGTAGAAATATATAATACATATATACGTTAGTATTAGGCTAGTTATACTCAGCTACATAGATTAGAATCGCTTAGTGGAGGTTATACTCTTCGATGTATGATGCACTTGTGATTTCGGGCGGCGTATAGCTTACGATACGTTACTTATCAACAAATAGTGTGCAGATAAGTTTCTATCGTACGTCGATATATATTGATAATTATCAGGCGCTGATAGAGATAGATGCTTTATAATATAATATAGTATCATACTGAGGATGCGTTTATTTCATACATTTAAAAATAAAGTGAAAAAGGGCTAAAATACTTGTCATTTTTTATCAATTTTTACCATTGTGCCCCCTGAATTTAACCCAACAAAAATAACGATTATTTGGAAGAATGATATAATATTATAATATTATACAGATATTCGGTCGTCAAATAATTATAATATTTGATCATATAGTATTATTATATATATATAACTACCTCTGAGCTATATATATATATATATATAATGTATATATTAAATATATATATATATATATATATATACGCTATATATATATATTATTTAACGTGCTACGGGAGAGACTTGAACTATTGAGCTGTTTATTATGTCGCTGTCGTTCAATTCGATGCGGCTATATAATATAGTATATATATTATAAAATAGTTTATATATAGTATTCTATATATATAGCTTTAATATATATACTATTATACTATATTATATATTATTCATTGAAATGTAGAAGTGTATAATGTAATTCATCGAAGCAAAATGTGCAAAAAATCGTAAAAATTAATTAAACTACTTTGTTTAAATTATTCTTTAAAAAAAATGTAAACAATTTGTTTTCATTTTAAAAAGAGAATGTCTGCTATTATGGAGGATACGTGCTTTTTACATAATTAGTATAAAAAATATTGCTTCAAAGTCAGAAGGAAATTGTTCGTCTTGAAAACAACCTTTCTCTAGATAAAATAACGGTTATTAATAATTAATACAATGGAAATAATAGCTTCAAATTTTCAAATATATTTTGGAGAGTAATAGTATTAAGTACGTAAATAACCTTAAAATCTTTTTTAATGATTATTTGTGTTATTATTTATTATTCTTGGTAATACCCACAAAAATTCCAGGAAAATATTCACTGATTAAAATAAATATTGATAATAAATTCCCTCTCGTGTCTCTCCATCTCTCGTCTCTCATCTCCATCCACTCATCTCTCTCCTCTCTCTCTCTCTCTCGCTCTCTCTCTTCCCAGAGAAGTTATGCAGTCGACGGTCTCTTACCTCGTCGTGCGTCCAGTCATCTCTGCGTCTCTCGGCAGACGCACTAAGCGACGGTACAGCAGCACACACACTACAGCCAACACACACAAAAACACACATACAACCTACTCTGACTCTATCTCTCACTCACTCCTCTATCTCACACTGCACCAAGCTCCTGTCTCTACTGATCCCTCTCTCTACTCGACTACACACACCGTACACCACACATAAACCTACACACACACACACACTTTAAATTACACATTCATTAATTTTCTCCCTTTTATTATCTCATTCAACATTTTGCACAACATTTTGTAAATGACTCCTAATAATTTTCTCATTAAATAAATTAATTAAAGGTTCATCCGACGCTATACCATGAGTCACTTGGAGTATGGTTCTGTTCGTATTCGGCGACAGTGATTAAGTGAGCGATTACAGGTACGAATCTCAAGTGAGCACGTGATGGATGTGTATATGTGAAAATCAGAGTGATCACAAAACTATAATATAGTTCAGTTTCGCGGTTGCTCTGCCGGTGTACTGTATGATGTATCGGTTCTCATAGTATATTATATATATACTACCTCCACTCTCATATATAGTATAGGTATATATACAGTGATTATTAGTATTATAATAATTGTCGTATAGTTATATGTAAGAGGATATAGATGAGTCGGGCCGATATCTATGGACAATATACTAGCTAATCGCTGACTATCGAACAAGGGCGCGTTTATTGACTATCCTTATCACAGGCAGAGTGGATTATTTAACGTGTATAATTGTATAGGTACATCTAAGTGCTGTGCGAGTACTGCTAAGTACTGATATGATGTACATAGTTTTTATATATATATATCTAAATTTGGATGGTATATCATCAGAGCTCTCATACTTCTTCGATACGAATGTAGTCTAGCTTACTATATAATAAGATGAGATAACTTAGCAGAATGTCTACGTATTATGATATGATATAGTAATACTATATACCTGAATAAATCATAAATACAACCTTTTATTTGCTATATTAACAAGACTCATCCTTTATTAATTTTTACGGAAATATTAAAAAAGCTATCATGATGAGTAGAGTACTTTCCTATCTGCCTGTGATAACATCAAAATTAGACATAGAGGATAATATGCTAAGGCAGCAATTTAAACAATTTTATAAGTTAAATTCTTACCCACACAAATCCGTTGACCTAATTGATTTGAGCAACGGAACAGTCATCCTTATTTTATTGGGTAATTTGAAAATTAGCAGTAATCCTAATCGCGATGATTCTTACATTTTTATTCAATTTTACATAATCTTTTGTATTTATTTGTGTAGATTGTTTTCATTCATTTGAACCAATTTTTCCGAAAAAAAATAACGTGCTAAGCACAAGCAATACAATATAGGGTCTCTTCTGAATATATATATATATATAATAATTATATGATATATATATATATATATATAAATATATATATATATATATATAGTATATATATATTATATAATATATATATATATATATATATATCTAATATATAAAAGAATATAGTTAACAAAGGAATTAATTAAAATACTTAATGTTAATTTTCCTACTTTCATTCAAATATTTTGACAAGACTCGCTCACAATTTTTAACTTTCTTTTATTTATTTCTTAATCAAACGACTCTGGGTAAAAAAAAAAAAGAGAAAAAAAACACTCTCTCAATGTGAATGCAGAAGACCTTTCTTATGATAAGCTTCTCTAATCCAAATTGTGGTGAAAACTAATTTCAAAGTCTTCTAAAAAATTCCGTGTAATGAAAATGGGCTTCCTATCCGTCAGGGACTTCTCAGCTTGAGTGTGCATTTGGGATTTCAGCGCCTTCTTCTGCTTCCCTCTTTCCCTCATTACTTTCTTCCCCATCGTCGTGCACTCTATATTATGAGATTATAAAAGTCAATTATTTTATAATGATAATAAGAAATAATGTTGCCCAAGCTGTACTTACCCAGTACCGCCTTTATACATTATTAGATTACTAAGATATATATATATATACCTATTATATATTATATATATATGATATTCGTAGATGGTATATATAGTATATCATAATTATGATAGAGGTATAGTCGCTATTATAGATGAAAATATTTACTATAGTTATATATATCTATTACTATATAGTATTCTAGTAATATATATATATTATATATATATTAGTTTCATTATTATACATACTCGTGCTGTTCGTGCTTAGCACGAGTTAACATTATGAAAACGACCGATCCTTTAAAATATCATAATGCTTACGATACAAATCTCTTTTTTTTTTAAGATTGTCAAATTGAATAAAATATCATAAGAAATTGTAATAGCATTATGTAAAATTGAAACAAGAAGTGGTAAAAATCATCGCTATTAAATAATGGTTATTTTTCAATTATAAAAGGTAACTGTTCGTGCTCAAATCGAGAATAGCGGAGATTGTGTACGTGAGATTTTAGCCTATAAAATTGTTGTTAAATTAGTTAGGCCTTTGGCAATCTCTTGTTACATTTTTGATGTTGCCCTTCTTCTTTAAATATAATAAGGAGAGACTACTTTATTTATTTTAAAGTTTTAATCTTACGTAATATATATATATATAGTATAATATATCAATATAGTATATTAATAACTACTAATTGATATAGTTATAGTATTATATTATATATCTTGTTAATATATATATATATATATATATAAGTATATATAGTATATTAGCTATACTATATTATATATATATATATAATATATATTATATACATATAATAAATAAATATACAGTATATATATATAATATATAATTCTTTATACATATATATACTATATATATTATAGCTATATAGTGAAGGGGCGGTGAGCGTGAGAGCGAGGAGTAGGGGTATATATATATATATATATATATATATAGTAATATATATATATATATTATATATATATATATATGTTGATATATATATATTATATTATATATATATATATATTATATATATATATTATATATATATATATATATATTTATAGGAGAGATAGCATAATCATGTATAAATATATATATTATCAGTATGTGATATATATATATATCAGTCTATAGGAGTATATAATATATATATACTATATATAGTATATATATATACTCTATATATATATTATATGTATATATATTTTATATATTATATATGATATAATATATATAGTATATATATATATTATGTATATAACTATATTATATATAATATATATATATTAGGTAATATTTATAGTATACTATATATGCGGAGATGAGAGAAGAGAGTAGAGAGAGAGAGAGAGAGAGAGAGCGTTGAGAAGAGGCCCGAGTTAGTAAAAAGTTTGCTTGAGTTGCCAGTGTATATATATAGTATATATCATATATATAGCTATATATATATATATATATATATATAATATATAATATAGTATATAGTATATATATATTAATATATACTATATATATAATATATTAAGTACTATATCATATTATCATATATATATATATTCATGGGGTTATTATTATTAGCAACGAAGTTGACATTTAGAAACTATCTATTTTTGAAAATTTCATAATGTTACGAATAATGTTCTCTTAGTTTTTTGCCGAACGTTGGTCAAATATATGAAATAGTACATATTAAATATATAAGATTATGCAAATTGACGAAAAAGGGAAGAATAGCCGCTCTTTAAATAACAAATTTTAAGCACATTAAAAATAGGACTAACCCGTGCCCAAAGCAATTGGCCGATATCATATTAGTGAATTTAGAGTATAAAATTATTATAAATAATTGTTTCTAAATAAAAATGTTTAAATACTATTCATAATAAATAAATAATATATTTGTAATAACAAAAAATATTTAATAACCGAAATAAAAATAATACAAATATTAC
>JABUQX010087909.1:37500-40537 GCA_015478945.1 Trachelipus rathkii
TTATTATTATTATTATATTATTATTATTTTATTGTTTTATTATTCTTATTATTATTATTATTATTATTAGTTATTATTATTATTATATATATTATTAATTATTATTATTAATTTATTATTATTATTATTAATTGTTATTATTGTTGTTTTTTTTTTACTGTGACCGTATTATTATTACCACTATAATTATTAATTATTGTTGAATTATTATTTTATTTTCTATCATTATTATTATTAATTTATACATTTATTATTTTATTTGCATTATTATTATATTATCATTATTATTATTATTATTATTATTATTACTATTGAATTTATTTTATTATTATTATTATTATGTTTATTATGTATTATTATTATTATTATTATTATTTTATTATTTATTATTATTATTAATTATGGTATTAGTTATTATATTATTATTATTATCATCATTATCATTATCAATGTATCATTATCGATTTGTGTTTGACAATTATCATTATTTTATTTATTATTTATTATTATTATTATTATTATTAATTATTATTATTATTATTTTAGTTATTTCTTATTATTATTGTTATTATATGTATTTTTATTAATTATTATTATTATTATTATTAATTATTATTATTATTATTTATTGATTTTTATTTATTACTATTTATTATTATTATTATTATTATTGAATTCAATTATTATTAATTATTATCTATTATTATTATAATTTTTATTATTTTTATTATTATTATTATTTTTATTATTATTATTATTATTATTATTATTATTATTATTATTATTATTATTATTATTATTATTATTATTATATTATTTATTTTTTTTATTATTTATTATAATCTATTATTATTTTATTTATTTAATTATTATTATTATTATCATTAATATTATTATTATCTATTATCATTAATTATTATTATTATTATTATTATTATTATTATTATTATTAATTCGCAGAAAGATTTTAAGTTGATTTTTATAATGAAGGGATTAAAGAAAGTTAGAAGAAATCTAAAAGAGAAAAAAGATAAGAAAAAAAATGTTAAAAACTAGCAAAAGATCGCATTAAGAAAGAAAAGTTTTGCAGTGCCCCCGTACCCCCGACCCATAAGTGCTTGAAAAATTATAGAAAATGCAAACAAAAATTCGGCATCAATATGATATAGTATATATGTATTACATGTTTTATTTTAAATTCGGATTATATTAATTATATATATATAATATATATATATTGATATATATAATATTATATATATACTTATCATATATATATATTAATATATATATATATATATAAATATAATAGTATATAAGTATATAATAATATACTGATACTTATATATATATAATACGTAGTATAAACGGTCGGTGCCGCCTGGTAGAGGTACGGTCTGCGTGTACTCTACAGCCTGGTATCACGTTGAGTCTAGTAGGTGGGTATATATATAACGACGGCAAGGTACATCGTGAGAGTGATGGTATGCGTACAGCTATATTACTAACGTTATAGATATCTTTGAGGATATATGCCTAGGCTAGTAAACATTGTACTATAACAACTGCTTGAGAGTGTATTTATATAGTTTAGCTATATATTTATAGGGACTATAGACCTAACATATATACTAAGTTATAATAGGCGAGCTCTACTTACTACGGAGTAAGTGGTATACTAATATTACCTACCGTATGTATATGCAGTACCTGGCTAGATTTACCTTATGCTTCGACGCCTGTATAGTATCCACTAGTAGTATGGCTATCTAGCCGTATATATCGGGTGACTTATATATACATATATAGATATCAACTATACGTGAGTGTAGAGAATGCGTAATATATATACATAATAATTATTACTAATTATATATATACTATATATGAGCGTAGTGACTATATTATGCTTAGCTCATACAGGTGATATGTATATGTATTACGGTGAAGTATATATATATATACGGTTATATACTATTATATATTATATTTATATATATATATATAGTACTAGTATATTAGTATTATTATATATATATATATATATATATATAATATAGTATATTACTATAGTATATATATATATATATATCTATACTATATATATATAGGATAACTAGTATAGTATAAACATATATATATATATTATAATATATATAGAATACGTAGATCATATATTATATATATATATATAGTTATGTATATATATATAAGTATATTATATATATATATATATATAATCTATATATATTAATATATTATATTATAGTAATATATATTTTGTAATATAAAGCTAATCTCGCTTTATATATTTACTATTTAAAACCCTTAGTTGCTAACTAGGTAGATTAATATTAAACAACACCATTAAAACACTTTACTTAAAACTGATTAAAATTAACAGGGACGAGCTTTTCGCCAACCATGTTGCCTTTTTCTAGTCAGAACAGTGAATGGAGGAAGTCTTAATTTTCTATGAAGTTTGATTTTTCCGCTTATTACGTTTCGTTGGTTTTTTTTAAAAGAACCTATTATAGACCTTAGACACACCATCGAAAAAGAAACTCCGCACGTCACACAAATAAGTTGAAACACTCAACCATCATATTTAATACAAATAACATGCAAAAAATCAGAAATATACAAGATACCAAATAAAACGAAAAATAGCAGAGGCTTTTTGTATCCATAACCCCTCCCCAACTTTAATAGATGCTGCTCTGGAGATTACAAAAAAATAGATGCAATACAAAATAACTGCAAAAGGGGAAGATCATATCTATAATAGTCTTTTTAAAAAACCAAACTAAACGAATAAGGAAATAAACTTCATAGAAATTAAGACTTCTCCATTCACTGTTCTGACTAGAAAAAAGGCCAAATGGTTGGCGAAAGCTCGTCCTGTTTAATTTTATCAGTTTTATATGTTTAAGTAAAGTGTTTTTAATGTGTTGTTTATATAATTCTACCTAGTTAGCAACTAAGGGTTTTTAAATAGTATATATATATATATTTATATATATATATATATATATAT
>JABUQX010087910.1:0-5000 GCA_015478945.1 Trachelipus rathkii
TATAAACATAAATTTCTCAAATATGAGTCATATATTTGTTCGGAGGGACTGAAACTAATATTTAGATTTATTTAGCTGACTAAATAGTAATGATGGTGGGGATTAAAATTATTATTTTTTTAATCTAAAACTAATTTTTGCCATAACTCTTGTTATTTTTATTTTAAATGACTTATATATTAATGTTTGTTGTATTTTGTATTTTATTTCAGTTAAAGTTGAAGCAAAAAGGCGCCTTACCAAAGGAAAACTACTTTTCTGGGTCCAGAAATTTTGATTAGGTCCAGAAATTTTGATACGAAGACATCAACAATGTATAGTGGTCCTGCTTCAGCTTTGCTTATAAAATTTAAAAATGACAATTAATGATTGCAGAAAATCTTTGAGAAAGAAATATCCGTTTGTGAAACTGAAAAGTGTATAGATACTGATAACGCATTTATGTGCTCTATGTACCCAAAAGATTTGTTAGTAAAGTGTTTAAGTATCACTTCAAACCCACACGGTGAAAAAACATTTAAGTGTTTCCTACTGTATAAAGTTTAAACAAAGCAGCATTTGCAAACCCATATTCTAACCCACACGGGTGAAAAACCATTTAAGTGTTCTTACTGTCATAAAAGTTTTAAACAAAAGAATCATTTAGAATCCCACATTCGAACCCACACAGGTGAAAAACCATTTGAGTTGTTTTACTGTGATAAAAGTTTTAATCGTAAACAGGATTTAGAATTCCACATTCGAACCACATGGTGAAAAACCATATTAAGTGTTTTTACTGTGATAAAAGTTTTAAAGTAAACCGTATTTAGAATCCCACATTCGAATCACACGGGTGAAAACCATTTAAGTGTTCTTACTGTGATAAAAATTTTAATCAGAAAAGTAGTTTAGAATCCCACATTCGAACCCACACGAATGAAAAACCATTTAAGTGTTCTTACTGTGATAAAAGTTTTAATCATAAGCAACATTTAGAATACCAATTCGAACCCGGCATGGATAAAACCATTAAAGTGTTTTCTTACTGTGGATAAAAGTTTTAACAAAAGATATCATTTGATCCAACATTGAACCACACAGGTGAAAAATCATTTAAGTGTTCTTTCTGTGATAAAAATTTTAATCAGAAAAGTAGTTTAGAATCCCACCGAACCCACTACGGGTGAAAAACATTTAAGTGTTCTTACTGTGTGAAAAAGTTTAATCAGAAAAGTAATTTAAGAGTTCACCTTCGAACCCACACGAAAGCTCCAACTTCACAGAAAACATAAAAATTTGAAATCTTTATTTATAAGTTTAGTGTTAAAAATGAACATTGATTGTAAGGACAGTCCTGAAATTATTTTTAAAATCTGAATTATCATTGGTCATTGTTTACAAATTAAGTAATACTTTATATTATTAGTCTGGTAGACAGTAGGTGGCAGTAGTAACTAGGCTTAGGAGACAACTTAGTCTAGATATTTAAATGAAGGCCTAGATGTTTTAAACGGATGCGTTTTATTGTATTTAAGAGGTTTTGTTGTTTTTCTCATGTTTATGAAGCAGGAAAATTAATTTTTTTGTATAAAAAAGAAAACCTTTCTATTTTTTATTATGTTTTATTTTTATCACTTTGTACATGTTTCCAGTTTGACTCTTTTAAATAGTTTAATTTTTTTTTTGCTTCATTTGTTTATTTCACGTGTTTATTATTCTAAACCCTTAAAATATTATTTTTTATAATGCAAAGAGGAATTAAGATTTATATATATATAGTTTTTTTCGAGATGCCATAGTGAGGGTCGTCGCGGTTCCTGGTGAAAGCTCTAGGATGGTTTTCTGACTGAGACGAAGTCCTCACTAAATAGGATATAAAGGGGGCGTAAGGTCTGGCTTCTTTCGACTTTGCGCCATGTTCTTACTACTTTTCTGTTTCCGGTGCATGTTACGCACCTTACCCCCAGTCTTGGGGAGAGAAGGTGGGTGATGATGATATTTTTCATGCAATTTATTGAATTTATATTTTATATACGGTACGTAGTTTATACCTGGACTTAAACAGAGTAATAAATGATTTGTACCGTTTTAGAGTTTGATTCTTCCTAATGATAAAGCTATCCACAGCAACTTAATTTGCTTTTATTTTTTTCTTTTTTTTATCATTGAATTTTCTTCTTATATTTGGCTTTACTATAAAGGAGAGCTGTGGAAACGGTAATTGTTTTACCTATACCCAAATCTTTGACAGGTAAAATCGTCGTAAACTTTAAAAAAAAAAAAAAAACTGACGACCATTTTTCTCATGTGTTTGAATGTATCGACAGATTGGCCATATTGTAAAAAAAAATGTGGTAGCGTAGTACAGATATTTAATTAAAATTATAGTTCTTCAATTGAATGTTATAATTTTCGGACTATCATGTGTGAGTGTGCTTTTTCGCTGCAAAATTTGCCTCCAAAAATTTAAACATGTGACTTCGTATATAGCAAAAGTTTATTTTTATAATCCAATATTTTTTGTATTTTTCGTGGTAAGTTTTAGTAGGAAAACGTGTAATATTTCTTATAAAAATGATTTAGTTTACGTTGGCCAAGGCCATAAAAAGGAGGGGATGAGATACTTGTTTGTTATAAACCAATTTTTACATTGAATCAAATGAGAGAGGGTGTATGACTGACGGAGAATGGAAGGCGCTCTGCTTATTGTTCGCTGATGATTTGGTTGTGTGTGGAATCTAAAGAAAGTTTGAAAGGAATGGTTGAGGGTGTAAAAGAAAGGGTTTGAAAATGAAAGTAGTTAAAAGTAAGGTTTTGGTGGTGGGTTAGTAGTGTCCGAGGTGTAAGATCATATTGGATGAGAAGCATTTGGAACAGGTATCTGAGTTTTTAGGCTCTCTATGTTGGATGAGAAGGGAACGAATGATGCAGAGTGTAATTGGAAAGTTGTGAATGGTAGGAAGGTGGATTCCAAGAATAGACCCTCGTCCGCCCCTCCCCCCCCTATCACCACTTGAGAGTTGACGTCCTCCGGTAGTGGGGTTGGTGCCGTCATGGAATTGCCAACCTGTTATGATACACGGTCTTCTTTCTTCATAAATTTCTACAACCTTCGCGCTATTTACACTAGTTTCCTCTCCTCCTCTAAACCTAATCTCTTATTCTTTATCAAAACTCGGAATGTTTTAACGAGCAGTTGGTGTAGCCCCCTACTCGTTTCCCTGATCTTCTTGAGACGAACCCTATATTCTAAACCTTTCCCTAATCTCTTATCCTTCAACTTATTCTGTTAAACTCTTCCTTCGATCACCATCTTATATATGTATCATGTTCTATCTCTTCAGATCATCCGCGGGAAAGACTCCAGCCTACTGAGAGGAAAAGTTTTGGCCCTTTGATGCTGATTTGACTTGCTGTTTTGCTTCTTTGATTTCCCGTGGAATGGCTACTGATTCCGTGGGATTTGTCCCTCGGAGTGTGTTGAGAGCATTACCGAGGTTACTCTCTTGCGTGGAGGTGTTCATTCCATATTCTTTCCCATCAACTAAACTTAACAAACCTTTGCATAACTCTCCTTGTTTTCGTGTTATTCGCCACAGGGAAGCTGTTCTTAAAGGATTGACATCCAACGTCAAAACCCTAATAAATAATTTAAACCAATATTTTTGGAAAAACAAAATCCGAATTATTATTCAGATGATCTTCACACAGTTAGAATCGTATCTTGCAAATTTTTCCTAATCTTAATTCTGTTTTATAGCTAGAATGTAACAAAAATGCTGTCTATTTTAGTTCAGTGTCGTAACAGGGTCAATAAAATTTTCACGTCCTAATCGAATAAAAATCTAACAAGAATATTAAAAGCTCAATGTAGATTCTTAATTAGACACATGTGGAGTAAAGGTCCTTAAAATCTTTTCTTTGTTCTTATTTATTGATGAAAACAAGAGAATGATAATGACATCCTTCCTTGATTTACACACATCAAGCATGGAGAATCTTCAAAAGTATTGAATGAAAAATAAATTGGCCATCGTAGAGCAGGAAAAAGCGTAACATATACAACCTGGACCATAAAATTTAACATTTCAGATATTATAGGCAAACGTATCTAACAGTTGAAAGGAGGTAGGTAAGGAGGAATCGCGTCAGAATTACTGGAATTGTCGAGTTAAAATTAATATTTTTTTTTTTAAGAGAAAGTTCATCATTAAGAAAACAGGTAAGGGCCTGTTACCCGTTTTTCTAATCAACAAGAGAAACGGACTTGAGGAAGGTATGTAGAATTATGTTGCGAGACGTAATCCTATTAAAGCAACAGAAAGAACAAAGAAAAACGGAAAGATTGCTGCATCTCTTGAACAGAAAGAAATTAGTTAGCAAATAGATTTAGTATGACTAGAGTTCGGAACAAGAATGGAGGGTTTAATGTTTTACGACAGAGCTAAAATATCGGAGTTAAAAACAAAGCTTTACGAGTTGTAGTAGTACGTAACGAAATGAAATGTACACCTCTAGGAAGGCCCACCACCTCAGTTATGTATTTTGTTAAATCGGAAGAGCTGGTCCTTACGATTTGAAGGAAAGCTAAAAAAGCACAGACCCGAGTTCAGTAAATTTGCTACACCAAAATGCCAAGTATATCATAAATTGACGAACTCAGATTAACAGAGCCGCCGAGAGCCAGCACGGCCCTGGGGCAGTTCTGTTACCTGGCCCCTCCACACGAAAGGCTATTAAATAAATACACATCTATACAGACTCATTATTATTATTATTATTATTATTATTATTATTATTATTATTATTATTATTATTATTATTATTATTATTTTTATTATTATTATTAGCAAGCAAGAGAGAAATATTCGTCCAATATTTTTCAAATGGCAGCCAGTAAATTAAAAGTTAGAACAAAACTTCGTATTTGGACAGTGTCGCATGGGTGGTTAGTGTAGTTTCGTCCACAAAAGAAGCCATTTCAACCAATTGCAAAGCTAACAGATGTGTATAATTTT
>JABUQX010087910.1:7500-42038 GCA_015478945.1 Trachelipus rathkii
TGTCGATGGAATAAGTAACTTTATAGAGATTAGGTATGGATCTTTGATTCGCCAACTTGCTCTCTAACTGTTGAGAAATCATCAAGAATATAAATTGTAATTGCCCTATATTTTCATTTTAATTGATTCTCACAAGAGACATTATTATTTCTTCATTATCAGAAGTTCTGTTGTAACTTCCAAAATGTTTGAAAATGTTTCGTTGATGTTTTGCTTGAAAACCTTCTAAACAAACACACATTTTCAATATGATTTAAGAGCAGTTGCTGACTAATTATGGAAAATGCAATGTAATACATAATGAAAGAATGTTTGAGAATAAGTTAAAGACATAAATAATTAAACTTATAGCAAATTTTGCTTTTGCTTAAAGACGAAAATAACTTGAACATTTTTATAAAAGGTTAATATCTTGTTCCATTGAGCTCCTCTGTAAGCTTAGACAATGCCTTAAAAATTTTCAATTAGTCGTAACAATCCATGCCGAAATTTTCACCCTACTGTGTCAGCCATCTCGTGAGAGCTTTGTCCCATTTTGTGTCTGGGAAAATATTTTTCTTTTTTTTTTCTTTTAAAATAGTAGTTCGCCTTGGCCATCTAAAATAGCATATAGTTTCATTCGATGTGGCATAAAGTTTTTTAAATGAGTTTACTTCAATAAATGTGAACATAGTATGAAGCATCTAACGCGCCTGGATATTTTCGAGCAGCTTAAACACTTTACAAACATTTCCTTCATTCTTTTACACCATCATAATGTTGTCCATCAGAAGTTAATATTTATATCAAGTTCGTAGTATTACCTCAGATAGAGATTAAAGAAACAAAGAACCAGTTAGAGGCAAAGGGACTATCGAGACTGTCCCAGTCAACTAAATATTTATCCAAATAATGCCCATGGCGACAAAACCACCTACACCACACCCTATAGTGCCTGTTCAATTTCCAAAACAAAGTTACAATATAATATATATCCCAACTACTACCAAAAGTAAATCTTTAGCTAAGGTTCATGCTAACCACAATAGCAAGCTTTAATAGTTATTGTGAATCTGGTAGCTACACATGCCGTTTACTTTAATAACTAACTAAAAACCCCGCACTTTGGCTACGTCATGAGTAATACTCTAATGATGGCCACACAATCCATATACCCTATAAAATCTTTCTTTAATGTTGGGCAAGTGAGTCAACATCAACAAGCCTGCGGGAACCATTCAAAAAATTTTAAACAGTATTACAGAATGAATCAGGTTACACGTCTTCCTACATTTCTTATGGTGTCCTAGAGAAACTGTCCGTGGTAAATATTTTATAAGACTGTATATGTTCCTATGATGGGAAGAATTTGAAGGGGACAATAAGGCATATGCGGAGATCTGGCTATTTGGAGCGAGAGAGGGAGGGATTGGAGAGGTGGTGGAGCTTTGATTTATGCGGAGGAGTTTGGAGGAGCAGGGATGAAGATGAACATACAGAAGACAGAGATATAACAGTAACCGGAGGAAATGAGGAGGAGGGATGAGAATGATGGTGAGGGAGGAGGAGGTGAAGCGGTAAATTACTGCAATTATCTCGGAGGGTGTTTATCAGAAGGGGAGGAAGTGGAGAAGAGATTACCCGAAGAATGGAAAAGTATGGATAGTTATGAAAGCGGTATACCCCATGATGGAAGATAGAAACATCGGAATAAGGTTAAAAAAGTGATTTTTTAACAGCATACTGACTCCCACACTGCTGTACGAAGCGAAACATGGACAAAAACGAGAAGAGAGGAGAGTAGAATACAGTCGGCGGAGATTGAGATTAAGAACTATGATTGGAAAGAGTAGAAGAGACAGAATAAGAAATGAATTATTAGAGAAGATATAATGTGCAGAAGATGACACTGAAGATGGATGTGAGGAGATTGAGATGGTGGGGGACATCTGGAGAGGATGGAGCAAGAGAGAATGCCGAAAAGAAGATGGGAATGGACAGAGGGCAGAAGACCAAGGGGAAGATCGAAGAAGAGATGGGCGGAATCGGTGGAGGACTCTCTGGAAAGATGTAAGCTACCAAATAATGAGAGCGCTGAAGAGAAGGGAATAGTGCTGAAGAAGGACGTCTTGGGAGATAAGATGCTTGCGGGCGAAGGATGAGAAATCCTTCCTGGGAAGGAAAGAAAGAAGATATATAGTAATATATATATATATATATATAATATATATAAATATAATTATATATATATTATATATATATATATATATATAATATATATATATATATAATAATAATATTATTTATATAATATGGAACACAAGCCACTTCACCTAAGAAATCGTTACGGACTACAAACATGTTTCCTCATTTTCATTAATAAATATTTATTTAATTTGCTTGATTAATATTTATTTTTATTATTATTAAAAATTATAATAAGAGACTTAAGCCATCAAAAAATTTTGATAACTTAAATAATTTAGGGAAGGGGTTAAGATTTATATATAATATATATATATATATATATTATATAGTATATATATTATATATTATATATTTATATATATATATATATATATATATATATATATAAATATATATATAATATATATATATATATATATATATATAATTCTACATATCTTAGTTACATGAACTTACGTCTATATCATCTATATTGAATGATTAGTTCCCTTAAAAATAGAATAGGCAATCTTATTGCCCCAATAGGTTTCTTTCCTTTTTTCCTCTGTTTGGTCTGATTTTTATAATGCGAAGAGCAGAAAAGCAGTTCCAACGCTAACTTGCTTTGGAGGTAGAGCAGTAACAGCAAATTTTCAGCTTCTTGTGCAATGTCTGGATACTTTTGAAGTTACATAAAATTTTTCAACTTCTTTCAGTGCAGCAAAGAAATTTTATTTAAAGTTATGGAATATTGTGTACAAGGATTAGGAATTACCTTGACCTTTTTCTTGAGCCAATCGACGCTTTCGACTAAGCTCTTCAATATCTAGAAGCTTTTCAAATACTAATCTGAACTTTCTGAAGAATGACTTTGAGAAGGTAGTAATGGGGATAGTTTGTAGTTTCATCGCTTACAATATGTTCAGATGTATCCTTTTCTTCTTGAACTTCCTGCAACCCTTTAATACAAATGGGCACATTGCAAAATTTCTCTCATTGACAATGATATTATACTAGCTGTTGTTTATATTGATCCAATCTACAGGGTAAGCTTAACTGAAGAACGACAACAAAAAGTTAATCTGCACTTTGCAATGTGGCCATTTGTATTAAAAAATGGCCACAATTTTAAAGCAAAGTGCAGATTTTAACTTTTTTTTGTTTCCCTATATTTTGTTACATGTAGATTGAACCAGTAGTAAATTTTATCTTTTTCAACATCTTTTTTCAAGCAATGAGAGAATTTTATCCTTTTCAGAATCTTTTTTCATCCATTGAGTAATTTAAATATCTCTTTTTAGCATCTTGATCTTTGAATTATTAGAATATAATCAAATTGGAACATAAGGTGCTGGTTAAAAAATCTTCGAAGTTTTCAATTGCATTTTGTGATGTGGAAGTCGAAAGTCAATAAACTTGCATGAAGTGTTGAAGTCATTCACAGAGTCACAATTTTATATACTTTGTCAGTTTTTAAAATTTTCCGCAACCTCAACTCTATCTTGAACAGTTACCCGACTCCGACTGCCCCGGACTCTTGAAAATTACCGACTCCGATCCGACTCCACCCTTTTCCAAAGTTACCGCTCCGACTCACCCTCTTTCAAAACTACGACTCCCGACTTCCGCGACTTCCGATCCGACTCTCCGCAACCCTGGACTTCACCACTACTCTTCTCGATATAACATACACCATTTTTCCCTCCTATCGTAACTCTGCCACACCTGTAGCTCTAACTTTAAACTGTTTTCTCCAGCACTCACCATGCCCCAAAAAGTACTTTCTGCATCTTTTATCGGGCTAATTATGGGCGTTTGCGTGTTTCTTTGCAAACTATGATTTGGAGTGAAATCTTGCTTTGACTCGAGGACCTTCGGTCAACGTAAAAGGTGGGAGCGCGTAATCGTCGAGGTATAGCGGTTCCTTCCATCTTCAACTAAATCTTTTTCTTCCACAAAATCCATGGTTCGATGGGAAATGTTCTCGCTCTCAGGAGAGAGACATGCCTATCGGGCATGGAAAAACTCGTTCTCCTATCACTCTTACTAATTTCATTCTGCTCGGAATCGTTGCAGAGCTATATTCGACAGGCTAAGCGCGCTTTCACTAAAAGAAGTTGCGACAACCTTACTTGGCTCTCCTACTGATAAAAATTGCTGGCCTCTTGCCAAAACATCTCTAACAACGTTTTTGTAAATCTGCCTTCCTCCACTTATTCGCTCTGACGGGTTCTGTAGCTAACTCTCCTACTGAGAAGGCTAATCTCTTCGGCCTCATTTTTTTTCATCTAATTCTCCTGGACGATTCTCGGCATCCCTCCTCTGCTTTTTCCTCTCAGGTTCCTAATGCTCTTCCCGATTACGCATGTCGGGTGCATGGGATTCTGATATCTATGAGTTCAGGAAGGCTAGTGGCCCCGGATGGATCCTCCATGTTTTAAGGAGTGTGCCTTCGAATTCTGGCCCTGTCTCGTTCAACTTTCTCTTATGCCATTAAAAATAGTACATTTCCTCATTGCCTGAAGTGGCGCGCGTATGTCACATCCGAAAAAGGGCAGTCGCTTCTGATCTTCAATATCCGTCCTATAGCTCTCATTGTATTCTATCTAAGATCTTTGGAAACTCTTCTTAACTCTCATTTCCTGATCATTTGGAGTCCTCATTCCCTTCTTTCAAGATCATCAGTAATGGCTTTCGACGCTCGCGGTCACTGGTGACATACTATCCTATCTAACTGATTATGGTCTTCTGCCCTTAGGGACTATGGGGAGTTCTTGGGTGGTGGCACTCGATATATCTAAAGGCTTTTGATCGAGAATGGCATGCGTCGCTACTCTCTAAGCCCCCTTACTTTGGGTTTCCTCCTTCTACTTTGCCTTACTCTTGTCAAGTTTTCTCTCTGGTCTCTCCATATCAGCACTCTTCATGGAGCGACTTCTTCTCCTTTCTGTTAACTGTGGTGTCTCAAGGTCTGTTTATCTTCGCAACTTTTCTCTTATTTTTCACCGCGATCTCGCAGCGGTACACCTAATTTGTTCACTCTTATGCCGATGATCACTCTCCATTCTTTCACTCATTCAAATCTGCTCCCTCTTGCATCCGGAAATGCTGCACGTAAAGAACGATGCGCAAGTTCGGCAAATGCGCCTGCAAGTTCTACCCCGGTGGGGCCACCACCAACGCTTGCAATTGTCATCAGACGCTCCGACAGTTTCATCTTCTTTACAATCTCCTCTCTAAAACACCTTCTAAATTTCCTATTTCTTTTGACGGTTCTAACGTTCACCTGTGACACATAAACATTTGTGGAAAATTAATTTGGAACCTCATATCAACGGTTGCTAAAGGTGGAGTCAAAAGAACTGGGAGTTCTGTTCAGGTTGCGGAATTTTTTTCTTCTTGCACAGCTACTCCAGTTATATAGGGCCTTATTCGCCCTTGTTTGGAGTAGTTCTCACATCTGGGGGGGCTCGCTCCACCTTCTATTGGATAGAGTTGAATCTAAAGCTAAGGAGACTAATTAACGGTCCCCTACTTTCTAACTCTCTTGACTCTCTATCTCTGCGACGTGACGTTGCGCACTATCTCTTTTCTATAGGTACTACAAACAGTAGATGCTCAGAGGAGTTGGCGGCAGCTCGCATTCCACCTCCATTGCGTCGCCTCGCAATAAAGGGGTGCATGCTCTCGCATGAATTTTGCGAGCGCATGGAAAGTCCGACTCGTTCGTTGTGGTGCCTTCTTTTTCCAGCCAACTTCTGTTCTGTGGAACTCCTTGGCATCTTCTGTTTTTCCTACTGATTTAATCTTTCCTCTCTTAAAAACCACGTCTAGCGCCACACATGAGATTTTGCGTTAGTTTGGGCTTGGGTGGGCTTTCCTGTATTTTAATTTTCCTGCCCACTCTTGAAAAGGGCCTCAGCCCGTGAGTGGTGTAATCTGTAAAAAAATACAATATAAATATATATATATATATATATTATATATAATATATATATATTATATATATATATATATATATACTATATATATATAATATATATATATATATATATATATATATATATATATATATATATATATATATATATATATATATATATATATATATAAATATAGATATTTTATATAGTAAAAAATACTTTTGCTTTAGACATGGTTTACCTTTGTCTTCAAAAAGAGAGGAAGATGTTCAATTTTGAGCTTCACAATTTTTCAGCGAGCAATTAAAATATAGATTTAAAATATATTTGTAAGCAAGCACGCACACACCTATACAGACATGGGGTGTATAATTGGGTATGTGTTAACGGTTGTAGTAGCACTTCTCTATTTTTCTATATATATATATATATTATATATATATATATTATATATTATATATCTATATATTATATATATATTATATATATATATATATATATATATAATATATATATATATATTTATATATTATATATATATATTATATAATATATTATATATTGTTTTCTTCATCTCCCTTTCGCTTCATGAGAGTGGGTAGTGTATATAACATGTATGTGATATGGATGTTAAGTAGAAGAGCCCATGACGAATAAGTCGATAGGAAAAAAATATTCTTGGGCGGCTTCACAAGACCGCGACTGACCCTCACTGTGGTATCTCTTCAAAGTAGGGTTCATCCCTTGGGCCACGCCCACAACCATATCCTCTCAAAAGTTAAAACCCAGCCAATTCACTTTGTTATGCACCTTTCTTCCTCGCCTCCCAAACTCAGCTTTCTTTACTGACTCAGTCGTGATTTTTCCTTTCTCCCTGGCCCAGGTCGAATTCCTTGCGCACTCACACAATAACATTCGCTTAACACATAATACTACATACATCCTTCAATATAACCAAGCCATTCTTAAAACACACACTCTGTTTAAGCCTTCCTTGTACACCACACAACTCCCTAATGCGTTCATTCATTATTTTATCATTTCATCTCACACCTAACCCCGAACCTAAAATTATATATCCGAACAGAATACACCTTAGATCTATACTTCTTGTTCTACATCATAGTTTCACTACTTTGCATTAACATCGGTAACAATACCCTCATGCAGAACCCTAGATTACCGTACTCATGACTTATTCCAATTACATTCACCAAGGATTTAATTGCATTTTTTTCTGTTCGGGCGAAGTGGATGAAATTTTCAGGGCATATGTAGTCGGGGGAGATGCACATTTTTTACTTAGATCATTTCTTTGTATATGCATTAGTTTTTGATAGAAAATTTTTAAAAAAATTTCTTTTAAGTATACAAAAAAACTATCTACATACAAAAGATGCATCTTGGCCGACCTACATATGCCCTGAAAATTTCATCCACTTCGCCCGAAAAAAAAAAAAATTATCGCAATTTTTCATTTCAAAATAAAAAAAAAAAGTGGGTTTGGAAATTGGACAACACTGAGCACAAAACTCAAAAACTCGAAAAAGTACTTCTGTACCATTTTAGGTAATGGACCTATCTATGCATATTTCAAGTTTGAAGTCATTTCGGGAAAAAATTCTGGATATTGTACGAATGACATGTCAAAAACATGGGTTTTTGAAAAATGAAATTCTGAAAGAATGACTACAGACACAGAAAAACATCGGAAAACAACGTTTTAGCGCAAATACAAAGCTAACATTTTGGTGTTTATATAGTCAAAATCGGCTGAAAATTCCGAATTTTATGTTCATTTTTAGGGGAGATGTAAATTTATTATTAATCTTATTAATTTATAATTAATTATTAATTTATATTGATTACAAAATAGATTTTAATCAAGGAGTCAAGCAGGTAACGAGCTCCAATTTTTTTCTGTAAATAGAAATCAGTCCTCCTGATGTCACATGTTGAAATGAGGTGTTGAATAGGAATCCGGTATCCTTCTCCAGACTCACAGAATCCTTGGTTCATTCATGGCAAATACTCCTAAAAATCGAGGCTCGTTTTTAAACATAGTTTTATTTCTTCTTCATTCATCTTTAATAATTCAAAAGCACATTGCGTGCTCTGTCAATTTCAATGAGTTGAGGGTGCTCCAGATAAACAACAACAGTGATGGATGATTGTAAACTTCCACTAAATGAGAGACTTGGCCCTAATGTACCCTTTCTCAAAATGTTTAAATGACTTGCGTTACAAGCTGAAAGGTCAGCGCTGAGATCAAATGCATATAAATCACTATTCTTTGCGTATTCTTCAAGATTTACTCCCGTACCACTATCACCGCATGAAACAGTGTTGGCTATTAGATCGTAAAAAGGTCTCGAACATAGAGATTGTGCCCCATTGTATGACATTTCATAGTCACGTCCGTAAGGTTGTCCATTTACATGTAAACTGACACCTCTAAGACCAAAAGGGGAGAATTTATAAGGGGATTTTTTTATAATGCCCTGAATATGCTTCGTGCTCAACAATTCCTACTATTACTTTTGTATCAGATTCCCCGTTACAATGTTGGGGATGTGATGCTCGATAAACATGCGGAAATGAATACTTGGTTTCAACTGCTTCTGATGGGATACTTAGTGTAGTGATCAAAAGCGATTTCCTCATTTCCAAGTGTTCTCTGGGGAAATAATTTCAATTTCTACATAGAGAATCTCTAGAGCTTGAAAATACAGGTTTTGGACATCAGTTGTACAGCAGGTTTACTTTTATTTTAAGAGCAAATTTTGCTTGAACGGGATAACCGGATTCTAGCATCTACAGCTGGGAGAATAGTCTTTCTTGAAGAGAAGATATCACATTTAACGCCGTAAAAATTCATGAAGTGTTATTTAATACACTTTAGCGCTTTATCTATTGTGTGCATCCTCTGTCTTTGAAAATATAAAATCCACATGATTGAAGATGAGATTGTTAATTAATTAAGCTCAGTCAGAAAAGTTTAGTAACTGCTCTATATAACTTTTATTAAGGATAATTAAGGACCCTGTGCCCGAGTTAAGTTTATTGAGATAAACTTTCCATTGATTAAAACAAAGTATACGGAAATTTTGACTCTGTAATACACTATGTGGTCCGTCACAGGATGGAAGATCTGTCCCATCAGGTTTGTCAATTTCGTTTTAAAATACAAACACTTTGGATGAACTTGATGCAGTTAACACTTGCATTGAACTCGAGAGGAACATCGGTGCTGGTGATCGAATGAGAGGGATTAATGCTGATGAAACTGGTTTCGCTTACGCTAATCTGGGTAGGGCTCATAGAGAAGAGATCCAATTCGGACTTGCAGCAGTCAGGGGTAGAAGGATGAAGGAAATACATCTTGCCCCTGTGAAGGTTGAAGGTGTAGTGAATAGGTTAGTGGATACACGTTTCTTATATACAGGATAGCTGCATGGTGTCACATTTTAGATGAAAGATACCAATTAGTAATTAAATAGCAAATACATCAATGCATTTTGGCGTCAAATGTCTTTAAGACTTAGGCATTTTCTTCAGAGGTCTTTTAGCCTTTTTCGTCAGAGGTCTTTTAGCCTTTGACTTTTTCTTCTGAGGTCTTTTAGCCTTGGGCCTGTCATTTTACGTCTTATTTTCCGCTTAACGTCATCCAGCATCTCGTCAGAAACATCAACAATTCGTCTTTTAAATGATGCACATATATATATCTATATATATATATATATATATATATCTATATTCTATATATATATATATATATTATATATATATACTATATATATAATAATATTATGAAGGGGTTATGGTGCGCTTTTGAAGAACCACCTTCCATTAGATGAAGACTAGATGATGTTGAGGAAGAGTGAGCACTGTCGCGATGAATTGGGGTTCGTCCCGGGGGGCTGCTTTGGACTCATCGTTGGTGGTCGCAGCCCCTTCCACCAGAACGCCAATATATAATATATATATATAATATATATATATATATATATATATATATATATATATATATATATATATATATATATATATATATATATATATATATATTATATAGTATATATATCAAGATTTTTTTATATCAAAATCCATTATTATTAAGTGCATTGACCCAATCATGAAATTATTATTTCGCAAATTATTAGTTTGACCTGATATTATTTCTTTAAAAACCTTGTGTAAATTGCTAATGATAATTGTAAATTAATCTTTATCCTTTAACGAAACTTGTGAAATTTAATATTAATAAAACTGAAATTGGAAGGAACTATACTTCCTATCGCTTGAAAATACTGCTAAGCGGTCGATTGATTTAATTTTCATCAAATACTTCATATCTATTTAATTATTTACATTGACTTGATATACTCTACATCGAAAACAATGCTATGGAAATTGACAATTATGCTTCAGTGTTTAAAATATTTACCCATAAGTCATTTTATTTTACTTTTCTTTTTATTTTTCCAATAATTTTTTTAATTAATTATGAGAAAGTATGAGTTAAAATTTTTATATATAAATCTTATCAATATTTATTTTTTTAAACTTCGCTTTACATATTATTTTTATAATTCCTGTTATTGCTTTAATATTTCATTTGTTAGGTGGCATGGTGTGTATACAGGCCGTTTATATATATATATATATATATATATATTATATATCTATATAATATATATATATTATATATAATAATATATAGTATATATTATATATTATATATATATATATATATTATATAATTTTATCGTTTCTTAAATAAATATATTTAAAGTGAACAGTTTAAGGGTCCACAGAAATTGAGCATAAAAAACTATTCAAATAGAGTATTTTTCTCATAGATTGACATTAACTACTCACAACAAAGTATCAAGTTGGAATTATTTTTTCTCTTTTTGACATTTGAAAAACCTTGTCATGTTTGAGACTTTGCATGCTCATTTTGCACTGGTTTTGAGGACCTAAATTTTGTCTATATGAGCCGTTTTCTTTTGTGTGAGCACTTTAGAACACTACTCCTACGGCAGAATTCATCCAGAGTAAAGGGCATGACAGAATAAAAGAGCACCAAACCCTGGATAGATCTGTTTGACAGCAGACATTAATGAAAAGAGGAGTTGTCCGCGGAAACCGAGCGAATGAAATTTTTAGCGAGAATCCCAGTTCTCCACGTTGTGTCGTAGCTTTTTCAAGGTCCAAAAAGACACCAAGAAACATCCCACCAGTTGAGAAGGTCTCCCGGATGTCATGGTTTAGTTTTACCAAGGGGTCCGCAGTTTGAATCGATTTTTGCCGGAACCAAACCGAGGTCAAAAAAGACACTAAGAACCATCCAAGAACAGGGAGAAAGCGACCAGAAACCATTTTCCGACCAGCTTACATGCATGGCAGGTAAGGGAGATAGGTCTTTGAGTCGTCCTCCAACTTCCAGATCTTTGCCAGATTCGGGATAAGAGTTACAAAAGAATGTAGTCCAAATAGATGGACAAAGAAGATTCGATCCAGAAAAAATGCTTTCGCTGTTGAAAGGTCTATGCCGAGGGATGGAATATGACGGAGGATTTGATGTACGAGATCATGTCTGGAGCAATGAAGTTTAAGGAGAATCCCAGTTCTCCATGTTGTGTTGTAAGCTTTTTCAAGGTCAAAAAGACACCAAGACCACCCACCAGTTGAGAAGGCCTTCCCGGAATGTCTGGTTAAGTTTTTTTACCAATGGGGTCCGCAGTTGAACTGATTTTTTGCCGAAACCAAACGGGAAGTTTGAGAAAGCTGGCGGCTCTCCAGAACAGAGGAGAAAGCGCACCAGAAACCATTTTTCCATTATTAAATTTACAGGAATGAACTCAGCGAACTTGATCTTTCGTTGTCCTCCAACTTCAGGATATTTGCCAGATTTTCGGGATAAGAAGTTACAAAAGAATTGTAGTCCAAATAGAATGGAAAGAAGATTCGATCCAGATTTTGTTATATACCCAGCAAAAATGCTGATGCCAAGGGATGGATAGAGGGAGGATGAATGTACGGAGCATCATGTCTGGACCAAGAGGCACCGTCTTTGCTATACGCCATTGCAGTTTAATACTCTGCAAGTGTAAAAAGACAGTTGTAATGATCTTCCCCTTTCGCTGTGAAAGAGTGGAAGTGCTGTGTCAGTTCTCAGTTTTTTGAAAAAGGCTTCAGTGTAGCGGAAAGAACCTTTGTGGCTGCAAACTAACAACTAACGATCCGTTATCACAGCAGGAGCGGAGATTCAATCCGCTATATCGGCCCATAAAGGAGGCACTGTGGATTGAGTTGTGGACGCGACGAGATATTTTCTGTGTATCTTTCCACACCAAAGGAAGGGAAGTTGTGGAGTTTACAGTCGATATGTAAGTTCACAAAATATTGTTTACGCGTTTGCGATTAATTCGCCGAGATCTCGCTGCGGCTGCTTTAAAAATTATCATGTTTGGGGTGGTATGGGCCTTTTGTGTAGAGTTTCTTTCTTCTCTCAGTTTGGCTTGTGCACACACCTGGACCACGCAAGGGTTGCCGACCGCTGCCTTAGAAGTTGAATGCAAGCTTCCGCTGCGGAGATGACTGACTGCTGGAAGAGCGAAAAAGTATCATCAACAGTCCGGAAGCAGTTGATTGAAGTGAGAAGAGGGATAGCTTGTGGGCTGATAAAAAGGAGCCCACTCCACTAGATCATAACGCCAGCTGGAGTTATTTATTTATTTATTTATACATAGTCGTGGCATAGCCTATCAACATAGTGTATTAGTGTCTATGTGTATCTAGACGATTCATATGTAAGGAGTCTTGTGTTAGGAGATCTATTAGGATCTTGGACCAAGACGAAGTGACATAGTCGCCCCTAAGGGGGCTGAGGTTAAAGTATAACAACCGGATCAGGGAGCTGTTTAAAAAGATCAACTAAGTCGACCTTAATTAAATTCACTACTTGGAGCCAAGTAGATCGAGCAGATAGTAAGGTTGGTGGACAAGTGAATTCGTGCTGCTACTGATGAAGTTTAGTTTGAGAGTAGAGCACAGATTTGTGGAATGAGTATTCCTGAGCTCGCTACTCATTGTCGCCTCTTTATAGAGGGTTAAGGCGATTTATACTTTGGATGGTTGAAAACAGTCAAGATGACCATAGTCAAAGCTTCCTGTAACACATAGCTACATATGTAAATATATTCTATATATTTTTAAAGCGACATCAATATTTTTTTGACTGATAGTATTCGAGGGCAATTTGATATTTTTTTTTAACATATTGCACACATTGTGATTCCCTTTTGACAGTGCTTCTTCATTCTACACAAACAAACAAACAGTATGCTTTTTTTAAAAAAAAAATATTTTGGATGGAAATAGACTTGAAATGTTCCAATTTATAAAAAAAAAATTTCCAAAATTTTTTTAATTATTTGTGTAAATTAAATATTTATAGTTTTAATAGCCTACACTATTTACACGAACTCAAGTGTGAACTCCACCACAATTACTGAGTCTTGAACAAAACATATAGATTGGCTTATTGTCCACCCACCTGAGGGAGTCTAACCGCATATACTCAAGTTGGATTTGCATACTAGTTGTGCACGGATCATACTTTTGTGTGTCTCAGAGAAAATATACGACCAGGACACACTCATTTATTGTCCTACTGACAAAGTTGAATATTAAAAAATTTTTGGGTAACATACATATCTCGCCATTAATATTCCAAGAATTAAAGGTCAGCCAAGTATGCTGTAGTAGAAATCAGTAAGCCAATATGTGAATACCATTAGGAATGATACTATAGATAAGCATTGCACACACAAACACACACAGACAAACACACACAATCACACACACACACGCACATAAACCAGATTTAGCATACTCAACAACCATTCCAACATAATCCGAACCCCCCCCCCCCCCCCATGTCCTTATGCTCCCCCCCCCCCCCACGAATCCAGCTTACCATGACAGCAGGTTTACCTTTCATACTCTTATCCTCTGATCATACCCCAATACTAATTACAATTCAACATAACCTTTAAAAGAACATACAGTAGGTATAAGAGAGCAAATTGGGAAGCTTATACTGATTTTATAGAACAAGAACTGTAATCTATCCAAACAGCTAACTTTACATCTCTCGACAAATCAATTCAACACTTCAATAAAACCATTATAAAGGCATCGAAAAGATTTCACCCCCAAGGCTACTACAAACATTTCAATCCCACTTTTCAATAAGAATTGACACCCTAATAAAAAAGAAACTCCCTCACGCAAAATAGACAACCAAATCATAGATTTCAACAGTAGGTTATAAACCTTAATCAACTTGAATAAGAATAAAAACTGGCAATGTTACATTCAAACCATAAAACCAACACAACAAAAATATTCCAAACAATATGAAAGATCCATAATTCACAAACCCCATCAACCCAATAAAGCCATCTATAAATAAAACACTTAGCCCCAAAAATCAAAGCAATATTATTATTATGTCAGACTACTCTAAAAGTAGCCACAAACCTACAACACCCACCAATAGATTAACAATTAAAAGACTTAAAAAATTAAAGAATGACCATTAAAGATACTTAACACCATCAAAATCCTCAAAAACTTACAAGCAGAATGTTCAGACAAAATATTCAACGTCTACCTCAAACACCAAGGAACTAAAGCCATAGCTGTCCTAACCCAAATACTCAACATACCTTTGTAAACCAACATTATCCCTCCATTCTGGGAAACACAGCACACAATCCCCATACAAAAACGTGACAAACAACAAAACTTCATATGGACATATATCATTGCTCTCTACAATATCTAAAATTCTCAAAAGGTTAATTCTGAATAGAATCTTCCCCTCTATCTCCCTCTCAGATACACAGCATGGATTTCAGCAAAAACATTTCACCGCCACACCAACTTGCACAATCTAAACACAAAACATTTCTACAGTTTAACCAAATCTACCACAAAAACCCGGACTGCTCATAGCGGAAATAGACATAAACAACATTTGATAAAGTTCCACATCACCTCTTAATGGACAAAGTATTAAACACAGAAATAAACTTCAATGATAGAAAAAAAAATAGTAAATTTCTTATCCTGTTTTACAGCTAAAGTCATACGATTGACACCACATCTCTCTTATATTCAGGTTATATAATGGATTACTCAAGGACGCCATTTTATCACTACACCTTAATCTTTTTATGCATGATATACCACAACCCACATCCCCACCTTATTTAAAATCAATAGTTATGCAATGACCTAACAATTACAGCCCAAGTCCCTCATTAAGATACACAAGGAAAGAACTACAGAAATATATAGACAAACTGAAGCAGTGGCTATCAACAAACAGAATGACTGCCTGCTCCCCAAAATTCTATCTATCACATTACTCACACCTGACAGAAGGGAATCAAATACCCCCACCAGTTCTTCCTTTCAAACAACAGAATCCCTCTCGATAAACAGCTCAGCTATTCAGGCTTAACTTTCAGAAAGACACGTACCTTTACCCACAAAACAATATTACCTCTGAGCCACAACCAATTAAACAGGCTACAACATTGAATGAACAAATTTTAGCTAACACAAAGTGTCCCTCACAATAGTATAAAGGGGCAATACCTCCATCCCATCTTAAACTGTGCATCACCCGCCTGGGGCTCCCACAATATCACAGTCCAACATCCAAAAACCTAGAGGTTGACCATAACAAAGATCACAGACAAAAACATTCTGCCTTCCTTCCACCACCCATCCGCCCATTTGCAAAATACGAAACAGAAACTATCTTTCGTATTAGGCGGTCATCTATAATATGATAGGCTGCCAATTTTACAGCAAAATCACTCAGTAGATCACCACCTCCACCAAACATTGCAACAACCCTTTGCACCAAGAAGGAAAAAACATACCAGCTCGATATACCGTACTATATACTCGTATCACCTGAATATCAACAAACACACTTCCTCCCCCCTCCCCCCCCAACCCGCATCAGACACTTCCATTAATCGACAACAGCTCCAACCATCCTCCGGTACTTCTCAGACTGATCTGCGGTCTCCCATGACTCTTCAAGCCACATTAAAAACGGTTCCGTATCCAGATTATATGGACAAGCTTTTCCAGGTTCCATAATCAAGAAACACGTCGAGAGCACTATAAGACACACCCACACTAACTCCTTATCGAAGACACACAGTGTGAGCTCAGACACATCCAACGATCAATATAAGCCACCTTAGACCACTCCTATTATCAGATCTACTTCCATTATGCAGACAATATCCAGCAGCTGTAGTCAGATACATCCAGACACCCATTATCAGACACATCCCGACACTCCATTATACACACATTGTTATTGCTCCAAGACACATCCAGACAGCTTCCATTATCAGACACTTCCATTATCAGACACATCCAGACACTTCCATTATCAGACACATCCAACACTTCCATTATCAGACCACTTCCGAGTTATCAGACACAATCCAGACACTTCGCCATTATCAGACACATTCCAGAGACACTTCATATCAGACACTTCAAATTTTACAGCAAATCACTCTCAACAGAACATCCTCTATACCAATCATTACAACAACCTCCCTGCACCAAGAATGAAAAAAGTTACACCAGCTATTTACTATTATAACATATGCCACACCCTTTTCCCCAGCCCTTCCAGACACTCCATTATCAAACATATCGATACTCAATTAACACAAAGAACGATCTCCCAATATCCAAACAACACCATACTCCAAGCGCGTCTACCCGAAATATCCCCCACAGACACATTCCAGACACTGTCCATATCAGACACATCCAGACACTTCCATTATTAGACACATCCAGACATTATCAGACACATCCAGACAGTTCCATTATCAGACACACCAGACACTTCCATTATCAGACACATCCAGACACTTCCATTATCAGACACACCCAGACACTTCCATTATCAGACACATCCAGACACTCCATTATCAGACACATCCGAACACTTCATTATGCAGACACACAGACACTTCCATTATCAGACACTTCCATTATCAGACCGACATCCAGACAGCTTCCATACAGACACATCCAGAACTCCATTATCAGGACACATCCAGACAACTTCGCATAATCAGACACATCCAACACTTCATTATCAGACACATCCAGAGCACTTCCAATCAGACACTTCCAGACACTTCCATTATCAGACACTTCCATTATCAGACACTCCATTATCAGACACATCCAGACACTTCCATTATCAGACACATCCAGACACTTCCATAATCAGACACATCCAGACACTTCCATTATCAGACACATCCAGACACTTCCATTATCAGACACATCCAGACACTTCCATTATCAGACACATCCAGACACTTCCATTATCAGACACATCCAGACACTTCCATTATCAGACACATCCAGACACTTCCATTATCAGACACATCCATTATCAGACACATCCAGACACTTCCATTATCAGACACATCCAGACACTTCCATTATCAGACACATCCAGACACTTCCATTATCAGACACATCCAGACCACTTCCATATCAGACACTCCATTATCAGACACATCCAGACACTTCCATTATCAGACACATCCAGACACTTCCATTAATCAGGGACACTTCAGACACCCATTATCAGACACATCCATTATCAGACACATCCAGACACTCGCATTATCAGACACATCCCAGAGCACTTCCATTATCAACACATCCAGACACTCCATTACAGACACATCCAGGACACTTCCGGATTATCAGACACATCCAGACACTTCCATTATCAGACACATCCATTATCAGACACATCCAGACACTTCCATTATCAGACACATCCAGACACTTCCATTATCAGACACATCCAGACTGTTAGCACAAAGAGTGATGTCCAAGTATCTAAACATCATATTTCAAGCGTGTCTACCCAAAATATCTCCCATAGAACAAATTTTGGACTGTCAAACCAGAAAAGTGTTGTCCTGTCTCCACTCTGGGCTTCATTCCTTCCTTCAGTATTTTAAATTTAGATTTCATAATGCTCCCTCCCCTAACTGTCAAAGATACCCCTCCTGACAAATGAACTGCTGACCAAACGGACACAGATGAAACATCAATCCCTCATTCTGACAGATGCTATGGGTTTGGCTTGCTGTATGGCACAATATCTACAGGTTCAGCCTACTTCTCGTAGGAGGGTTAGCTGGCCTGCCTACAAATATTATATATATATATATATATTATATATATATATAAATATATATATATAATTAATTATATATATATATAAAATATATATATATAGATATATATTAAATATATAACTATATATATATTACCATATATATAATATATATATATATATAATAATGACATAAAAATAGAGATATAAATAGATGAGATAAGATAATATAACTAGAAAATATATTATATAAACCGGAACCCTGTTCGGTCTGAGTCTTACCGCGAAGTTACCAGGAATTTGCTTAATTTATTATTATAGCTTATAATATAATATAGTAATTATTATATATATTATAATTATTATTATATTAATAACAAATAATTTAACGAGATAATACAAGCTTATTTATTTGGCTAATTATTCTGTAATTCTCAATAAATATTATATATTATTATATAATTACTAATTTATGTTAAAAAAGATCTACATTAAATTATTTGATTTTAATAATTTATAAATATAAGCATTTTCTATTAAATTATTTCTAATTTACCTACATTATAATTAGTTATATATTAATATTATTATATATATTATTATATTATATATATTATTGATTTAATTATAGTATTTTATTATTATTAATTTATTTATATATGTAATTATTATATTATATATTATTATATATTTTTATATTAATTATTTTTATATATTTTTAACGAATTAAAGTCTTATGAAAATTAGATGGGCAAAATTGCATCACTGATTTAGTTAAAAAAGATCTCATTAATTGATTAGATTTATAAATAAAACATTATATATTATAATAATTTTATATTTATGTATTTTATTAATTTCTATTTTAATTATGTATATATATTTTTATAAGTCTAATCTCTTTATTATTATTAGTATATTATATTATTATATTATTATTATTATATTTATTAGATTTTTAACTAATTATTCATAATTATTTTTAGTTGTATTAAATTTAATAATTAATAGTAAACAAAATTGTGTTAAGGTAGCTTAGGTAAGCATTTTTCCTCAATTTTGACGAAAAAAATTACTTATAATGTTAAAATTTTTATAAAGTAAGTTAACTTAAATTTTTGTTTTAAAGAAAATTCTATTGCTGAAATTAGTGGATCTTTTGTGATTAAATTTTTAATGTCCAGAAGCTACCATCCAAAAATATGATTATTTATCTTATAATAATAATATATATCTTAACTTATATATATAACTTCAGCTAATCCTATTTAATAATGAAAATAGTTTGAACTTTTAAAATATTATTCATAAAATATTTTTACTGTGAAGACTATATTATAAATTATATATTAGTAATGATACTATATTTTTAATTTATACCTCACTATATACTTTGATTTATTAAATTATTTTATGTCACGTATTATTATCATATACTATTTATAATATATCCTAATAAAAAAATTATACTTATTAAACTAAATAAGAACCGAGTTTAAGTACTTTCAAATGCAATCATATATTAATCCTATCTATTATTATGTAAATTTTAAAAATGATTTTTTATTCTATTATATCTTAACTACACTCTAATATGGTTTATATATAAAAATCTTAAAAAAAATAATATATTCATTCAATATCGTAAATCATCAGTTTTAAAAGGTATTATAGTAAAAAATATACATAATTTATTTTTGATTTCATAATAATATTATTTTATTTTTTATTTTTCATATATTTATTTAATTATAATATTAATATCTTTATAATGATACTCATATGAGTTGATATATTTCACTCCTCTCCCATCCCTTCAGGTTACTCCTCTTTACTCCTCATTCTTAATTTATATCTTATCCCCTCCCCTTTTAAGGTTACTTCCTTCACTTCTATTACTTCTCATCGTATCTAATAACTTTGTCAGATTGTTAGTGTCTAATAATAGTATATTTGAGAGAACATATCACAATCTCTCATATAATTAAAATATAATTAATTAGTAAGATATAGTTGATAATATATATTTTTCTTTGATCTAAGAGTAATTATATATAAACTTATATATAATATTATATATTAATTATTATAATAAACTATATATTTATTATTATTATATTTATCAAGTATGTATAATATGGAACCCTCTAATATATTAATTTTGTATATATAAATTGAATTATTCAGATCTCTTATATATGGTAGATTACTTGTATTTTAATATTTATTAATTCACAATCTTTTTTCCTGTAAAGAAAATTGGCTCTATAATATATATCTCATTATGTGATAATCTATTGTAACCTATATTAATTAAATTTATTATAATTATTATTGAGAAGATAAACATTCCGTCAAATATTATTGATTAGCATAAACTCTATCTGTAAATAACCTGGGAGTTGAGTCATTTATGCTCAGAATTTATTTTTACTTATTTATTTATGTTATTATTTTAAAATAATAAATAACTAAAATTTATAACAAGAAATTTTTTTAAAACTAAAGGTTGAAGCATTTACTTAACAAAAAAATTTACGCAATGACCCTGCAAAATTTTTTAAATAAAATATAATATAAGAATAAAATATATAAGCAATATGATATATTTTCTATTTCTCAAAATATATGATATATAATTTATTTAATTATCTATAATAAAATTAAATATTTCTGTTATCTACCTATATAATTATAAATATTTATTGAATAGTCAATAAGAGTGTAAATATTTTGAGTTTTATATCATTACATGTCTTTTTAGTGTAATATATGTTAATACAGGTAAGCATTTATTGATGTAATTATTAACTTATTAATATATATAACTATAATTGATAGTATTATTTTTTCATTTAAATAGTAATTAATACATTTTTATGAACACTCGTATCAGGGTCTAATTCAGAATACTCTACTCATCTCCTATCGATCTATTTTCTTACTTATGCACATTCTAGTTTTCTTCAGTTTAGGCCCCCACTCCCAGGAGGTCCTCAGGTGTATTTCATTTATGTATGATCTGATATACCTCCTCTATTATAATTTAAGTGATAAATTTCATACGCATATAATAAATATATACATTATAAATAATCACCATGTACTCCTAATAAGTAGCACTTGGAGCTCAGGTATATTACTCATTAAGTCTTTGAGTCTTCACTCCAGCTAATACTCAAGATAATATTAAATATACATTAAAATAAGTAGCTATTTATATCTGTCTCAGAATTATTTTATATATACTCTATTCGAATAAGTTGACTAATATAATCTGTGTGAGTAGTGCAAGTTTTAAATTTTAATATTTCTAAATAAAAATGTTTTATATTTACCGATATAGTCTGTTTAATTTTATTTATTAGGATTATGGAAAGCTTATCATTGTTATCTCACAGCAGTTATAGTTTACATACCATATTAATTAAAGGAGGTTAAATTTATTTATTATTTATATTATTATATTTTATATATTATACAATTGGTTTTTTACTTTATGATGAGATTTTTTGGTCATAGTCTTCTAAATTTTAGTGTATCAATTACATTTGTATTATTTTAAAAAAATATTATTATTTATATAATTATATTTATTTATTTGCAGATTTATGTGATTTGTGAATTAATGCAAATTGTAAATAATTAGTTATACCAAAAATTATTGTATATTTTACTATCTTGATTATAAACTATATTTTAAATTATTATAATAAATTAATTAAATAATTAGTTTTTTATAGTTATTTTATTTATAGTGATTCGTATTATGCATAGAATACTCTTCCCAAAGAATTATTGTGTCACTCTACTTATGCGCTCCCAATTACAGCGGACACTGTCCCATATTTTACTAGAACAGTTCTTTTAATTTATATTCAAGTATTTCATATATATATTAGTGTTAATTAAGAATAATATAATATTGTAAAATTATAAATTTTAGTTGATTATTATTAGTTATATCACATCATATTTATTCTAAGTATATTGATTAGATTAGGTTATTTTTTGAATATTTCAATTATATCTGAAGTATGAAAGAATGATAAGTACTCACGATTAATTTGAATCAGTTATATGATCTGATGGGTGAATCTTATCTTAGATATCGAGAATAGTTTTCTATTCAAATCTTATATCCTACTCTGATATCACTATATTATTATTCAGTTATTCTTATCACCACATTTCTGGATTGAGTTTCATGTCTTTAGGCCTAACCTATTAATACTGCTTATTTATCCGAATATTTCATTATGTAATAGTAGTCATGTTATATATGCTAAAATAATTATATGTGAGTTATTATATGATTTAGTATATTTGATATATTTATGAGTTTGGAGAAAGAATTATATTATGGATAACTCACTCTGATCTTATTGTATTGATAATGTATATTATTGATAGGAGATATTAATTATTAAATTATGTATTATATATATTAATATCCATGAAATATTTATAAAAATTGTATTAGTAGATTGTAATTATAAAAATTTACTCCTTTAAATGATTCTATTTTCATTATTTTAATGCATCTAATCAGAGGATATAGCATTCAACATAATATCTATTGAAATTTATTCTCACTCTATAAAAAAATAATGAATATGTATATAATTAATTAATCTATTTAATATATTAGTTGACTATTTGGGTACTGATACTAAATTTTTGTCTATATTATTATTATCTTCATTTATTATACGCTGATTTATTAGAATGATAATTATTAATTATATAGTATTATACTGCTTTGTATATAAAAGATATATATAATTTAGTTATATTATTATTATATATTATATATATTATATTTAGTTGAAATCATTCCAAAAAGAACGACTGCAAGTTATTTGTATTAGTCAATTGAATCTTATTATTATTTAAACTCATAAATGTATTATAATAATTTATTTTATGATAATATTTATATATTTATATATTTTTTATATTATGATATTTATTAAGAATGTGATGAGTCTCTTATATAATTAATTGTTATGAGTTAATGTAATATCCCATTTAGTAAAGAAATGTTCGACAAAGTCGCAATTGCATCTAAATTAGTCTTTTTGCACTCGCTTGTGACTATAACGTACAATAATATAATTTTCATCGATTAGGCATTTCTATTTTCTACCAATCTATATTAGGTTATAAGTGAATTATATGTTAATTATTTATAATATTATTATTTAATTATTTATTAATTTATATAGTATTTATTATTATATTATTATATTTATTAATTATATTTAATTTAGATTTATATTTTATTATAAAATGGTACAATATTAACTCATTTATATATTCATTTTTTATTTTTTGTAATTTTCAACAACTCTTAATTTATATTAATTATATAATTATCTTTATATTTATTATTATTATGATTTATACTTAATATTATTATTATATTTTAATTTATATAGTATTATGTAATTATTATTTATTTATTAATTATTATTTTATATATTATTTATTAATTAATTATTTAAAATATTCGTTTTAGATATTATTATCAAACTTCATTCTATCTCTGTTATTGTACCTTCTCTCCAATTATACTGGTGAGTGTATGGTAGTATATTGTTATGTTTTTATCTAATATACATGCTCAAATGTGGAATTCTTAGATGGCTAATTTTGACTATTGTAATGATTTTATTATATTGTCTCCATGTATATGATAATATTATAAGTAGTTTATAAGCGGTATAATTATCTCAATACTCACCTGCATAACTCACATTATATTACATTCAAAAAATAATCATGTGTTTTCATAGTTTATTATTAACTAATTATATGTTAATTATTATTGTATATAATTATTTTATTATATTATATTTATTATATATAATTATTATTATATATTATAGATATAGAGTATATATTTAATTATTAATTGTAGTTATAATCATATTAGATATATTATAATTATCTTAATTGTATTAATTCATTATGTTGTTCCTACTTATATTATATTAAGTTATAATTTCTTAATTGTCTTAATTGCATTAGTTGTCCTACTTATATTTATACTTATTTTTTCAAAATAAATTTCACTTAGTCACATTTATTTAATTATTAATTATATGTATTATAATAATATTATATATTATATTTTATATATTAATATTATTAATATAATTTAATATTATATATTATTTAATAGTTATATATTATTATTATTATTATAATTATTAATCCTAAAAAGAAAGCATCTTAAATATATGGAAAGTAATTTCATTTACTTAAAATTATTTTAATTTATATTAATTACATTAGTTTTATATTAATTGATTATTTAATATTTATATATTTAATTATATTATATTATATTATTATTAATTATTTATTATTATATATTATATTATTATATTATTATTTATATATATTATTTAATATAGTATTTTATATTTAATTTATATTATTATATAATTATTATTATTATTATATTTATTTTATTTAATTATATTTTTATTATTTATTATAATTTATTTTAATTATATTATTTTTATTATATATTAATTTTATATTAATATATTAATTATTTATATTATTATTATATATATTATTTATTTAATTCCATTATTTATATTTTATATTTTATTATTAATTAATTACGTTAATTTAATATTATTTATGTATTATATTATTATTATTTATAATTATTTAATTATATTTAATTAATATCATTATTTTTAATTATATTATATAAATTATATATATAATATTATTATATTATTTAAGTAATTTAATATATTTTATTATAATTTAATTTAATTATTATGATTATTTAATATTATATTATTATTATTTAATTATTATAATTATATTATTATTATTATATTTTAATTAATATTATATTTATTATTATTATATATTAATTTAATTTATATATATTATTTATAATAAAAAATTAATAATATTTTATATGTAATAAATATTAAAATAATATTGTAGTTATACTTAATGTTATACTAAAATTATTATATATTAATTATTATTTAATTTTTATATTATATTAATATTTAATTATTATTGATATATATATTACTATTATTTAGACTATTAGAGTATATACTTGGAAAAAACATTTAGATGTGTTTATTCAAACAGTTTTATTTTCGAAAAGGATTTTGTGTTATATATAGACTTTAAAGATTTACATTGAGATAACCTCGAAATATTATTATATTATTATTATATAAATTATCTATTAATTATATTATTATTATTTATATTATTACTATTAACTCTTAAATATTTATATTATTCTTATTATATTTAATTATTTATTATTATTATTATTTATTAATTTATATTTATTATTATATATTATTATAAGTTAAATAATTATTTATATTATAATTATTATTATATAATTTATTATATTATTATCTATTTTAATTAATTGATTTTAATATTTGCATCATTATCATATATTTTACATATTAATGATATTCTCATCCATTTTTTCAAGCCTAAGTATATTTTAATAATATTTAGACTTCATTTGATATTATTATTGGCCTACCATATATATAGTGTATGATATTAAATATAAAAGATTGATATGCATATTTGTATTTTTATTTATGTAGTGAGTAGATTGAATATTTTGAGACTGATCAACATATTGATAAATAACAATAATTTATCTCTCAATTAGAAAGATAATATATAGTTATCTAAGATTGATTTTTTTTATTATTGAGTTGAAGCAGCTTTTCTAGCCAAATTACCCTTTATTTTGATTTTACTTTTACCATATTTATTAAATTATGTATTTATCACTTATTTTCATTTTCTATAATTTCTTTAAATTAAACAATTTATTGCTGATCACTAGTTGCGTGATTATTTATATACTCAAAATTTTATTAGTACATTTTTGAGTGATGAGTTTCCATATATATTGTATTACAAGTGATGGTCGGCAATTATATTTTGGGAGGTTTACTCACCGTTTTTCCTTGAGATATATTATATTTCCTTATTTAATTAATCTCCATCTTTTCTAGTTTATTCACTAATGTAATTAAGACCCTTTTAAAATAATTTAATATGTAAATGAATTGAAAAGTCAAAAATTTTAATTTGTAATTGTACATTAATAAATAATGATTTATTATATTTTTTATTATATTTAATATTTATATATTATTTCTATTTACAAAATAAATGTACTATATATTTTTCGAGTTTTCATTATAGGTATCAATAATCATCTATATCTCATTAATGCATTTCAATTATACACTTTCCTGTATAATTTTAATATCTTATATTATAGTTTAGATTCATTATTTAGAGTGAGATGTTACGTCCTATTCATTATTCACTTATTATTATAATTAAATAATCCACTAAATTTTCCTTGATCTATTATTTATTATTTAAATTTCTATCAATAATAATTTTTCTATTATTTATTCTCTATTCCTTATCTTCTGTTTGAGGTTAAATTTTGAATCTATTTTAAATTTATCCTTCAATTAATTCCTCTGAATTCATGGTAGTCGCTCTCAATTATTGACTACTCCATTATTGAATAAGTACTTCATGATATTAAGTAATATATATTACATTAATTACTGTATTAAGTTGAATTGTTATACTATTATTTAATTATATATCTTAATATATATACTCAAATATATTTAAACCTTTATTTATTATTTTCCCAAATTTAATTTAATCAAATTTACGTCTATTTTTTTATATATGAAATTGGGAATTTTTTATATTAATTATATCAATAAATTTAGTAATTTATTATTATTTATTCATCTACATTATATTCTTAATTATATATTATATATTATATTTAATTTATTTATTAATTTAATTTATATTATTATTTATTATAATTTAATTTATATTATATTTATGATTTTTCTTTTTTTTTATTTAATTTATTAATTATTTTACTATTTTATTATTTGTTTTATATTATCTTTACTATTTTTATATTATTAATTTATTATTTATTATTTATATTTATTTATTTATTTATTATTATTTTATTTATTATTATTATTATTTAATTATATATTTATTCATATATATTATATTATATTAATTTTATTTTATTTTTCTATATTAGCATTTTGATAGAATTTTTCATATTAATTTCAGACGGGGAAGTTATTATATATTTATAAATTTATATTATTTTATTAAAATGTATGGTATTATCTTTATGGTCAATATTAAAATATATATATGTAATATATATATTAATTATTTATATATTGATTCATGTCATATATAAGTTATTAAAACTATTTTTGTTTTTTTAATTTTTAGTGTAAGACTTTCCCGTTATGAAGAAGCTGGAAAATCAACTCAGTCATGTAAGTAGAGATATTGGTATGAGACTCATAATATAGATATAAAAAGAGCTCCATTATATAGAAACTTATAAGTATCAGTCTTTAAGAGAGTAAGTATAACCAATATTATTATTATAAGATTTTGTATAAATATACATAATATAAAATATATTTCATGTAATATAATGATAGAGTTTGGAACTTTCATTCGAGTATAAGTTCACTACTTTTGGTTAAAGTATTTAATATTGTATGATTCAATGTGCTAGATTTATTTGATATGTAAATTCAAATACATAAATTTAGAAATTTGTATTGTGTATATTTATCTATTGATGTTATATTATTATGTAGTTTGATGGTGTACTTTGAGGAATATTATTTATATGAGATTATGTTACCTCCCCATGTAGTGTGGTTGTGTGCGCTTATGTGGAATTGTTAATTAAATATTCAAGTCATCTGATCGCCCACTTATAAGTAAGTATTTCATTCGTATTATTATAGATTATATTATAAGTGTATAATTATAGTACATCTGAAATATGTTAATGCTGAATAAATCGCAAAATTTCCATTCTGAGTTATAAAAATTTTAATAGCTTGTATATTGTTTTGAGTGGTATTGAGTTTAGCGGATAGGAATAATTATGTGCCATTGTATTTGCCAACTGTTACAACGAACTGCTAAAAACTAACACATGTTACGGTTATTATTATTATTATTATGGTTATTACTCCTACATACTCTCATTCTTAATTTATTTAGGATTAATAAATAAATTTAATTTTTATTATTGTCATTTTTATGTTTTTGATCTATCATGAAATATTATATATATCTCATGGAGAATAAGTGATATGGAGCTTTTAAATAATTAATCATTTGTTAATAATTATCAAGTAAAATATATATATATTAATTCTTATTATTCTTGTTATTCTTAGTATATATATATGATGTATATAATTTATAATATTTATTTTTTTTATTATAATATTTATTATTTACTTATTTTTTATTATATTATATCATCCTTTTCATGCCACTATTATTAAGCAGTGAGCAATATATACTTAGTCCTTTCATAAACCTTCGTATATTGATTTCTATATAGACATGTCATACAAAATTTTTATTTATTCATTATTATTTTTAACTTCATTATTATTTTAATTTACCCTCTAGCACCAACATCTTGATATGTATTAACTTTTGGCTACTTTACTTTTACTGGTATCTTTACAATAAATCATATTTCTAGTATTAATGTGATTATGCTTATTTACTTGATCGTATCTTGATCTGGAATCATTTACTAGGGTGCTTATCACTGTATATTATGAATTTGGAGTATACTCGATATTTTATAAAATTAATTTTTTATGATCTGGTGTCTATATTTATATAATTAAATTTTTTTGAAAAATTAATTGAAATAGTTATATATTAAGTTATTAATTATTTTAAAAAATTATTATTTAATTAATAGTTTTATATTTTATTTTTTTATTCGTTAAAACATATTTATTTAATAAAGTGATAGAAATATAATTTTTGAAGTGTGTTCCCTCTACACTCTCCTTATTTAACTGTATTGATTTAATAATTATACATTTATCTAAACAGCAATTTATATAAATATTCAATTTAGAATAATGTTTTTTTTCACTTGTATATTTTCATTTTCCGATCATAGATTGTTATTATTCTTATATATCTATATTATTATTATAATAATTAAATTAATTAAGTGAAGATGTAAAGTCTCATGAAGTATGATATAATTATATTAGATCTCATGAAGAGTAATATATATATTATATAAGTTATAAATTATATATTAGGAATAAATTATAATGGATTTAAATATATTATTATTAATTATGATCGCTCTCTCGTGCAATGTGATAATCAGTATTGAAATATAGATAGAAATTGTATGATAAATCTGATAAATACAAATCTTGAAATGCAATTGAAGGATAATAAGTTTCAGTGGGTATTATTTATAAACTCTCAGTGATGTCAATAAGAGGTAAGTTATTGTGGAATTTAGTTTGTCACTTAATAAGTTAGGAAGTTTAAGGATAATTGATTTTAGCAGTTGATTATGTATGTTTAGTTATGGGAATGTAAATGTAGTGTGAATGATATAATCTCTGTGATTTTTATAATAGTTTTAAAAAAGAAGCGTTGGTATATGATAAATTAACTCTATAATAAATCCAATGGAATATTATGTAGGTAATAAATAAGAAACATGCTAATGAATAGATATATAATAAGAATGAATAAATTAGGTGATAAATTATCTAATAAGGTGTGATTTTTGAAGTTTGAGTTTTTTGAAATATGGTTGAAGATAAATAATGTGATAATAATTATTATATTATATGAAAAATTGCAATATGGATTATTATATTATTATATTATTCATTATTATTTTATTATATTATATATTATTATTATATTTTATTATGGATTGTGATATGTGTGGAGTGTATATATGAGTAAATAAGAGAGTTAATACTTGTTCTTTATTAGTATAATTATATAAATTTTAGTGATTATTGATGTCATTTTTTCGTAAATCTATTGATTATTGTTAATATTGTGATTATTGAGAGGGGAGTTGTGTGAGTAGGAACTAACTTTGAAAACTAGTCATATTAAACAATTGTCACTATGATGATATTTATGTATAAGTATAGTGTATTAGTGTGATATATTTGTGTATTAGGTGTTTTATTTGATTAATCGCATGAGTGAATATGATAATAGGGTATTTTAGGAGATGATATTGGTTCATTAGTATATAAAGTGTAATGTAATTAGTTTATATATTATGGTATTATTAGAGTTATATAGTTGAAGTAAATGTGATAATATAATGGTGTATAAATTCTAGCTCAGGTTAATTTATGTGATATATTAGATTAATAATGTATGTTTATGAACTATGATCTGCATAACAAGTTTAAGGGAGTATGATGTGATTAGATATATGGTATTTAGTGAGTATAATTGTATTATATGTATATACAATATAACTCTATGAGGATTATTTTAACAGGGTTATATATTTATGTTTTCTCGAGTGAGTTGATATAGATATGATGAGAGTTAGTCTAATAGTAATTAGACCTCTATTAATATATATAGATGTTTTAATATATAATATAATATAGATATAAATTACGCCATATTAAATATAAGTTATGGATGAATTATTAATGTTATTATTATTTGTATATTATTATTTGTATTATTAGAGGAAGATATATTTATAGCTTTACGGTATTTGAGTATTTTGGAAAAATGTAATACGTTCATTGAGTTGATATTACTTTATGTATAATATGGATATCTGATTGGTAGTAAATGAAAACAAGGTGCATCTATTATTATAATTTGTTCGAGACATGTTCGAGATTCAATTTTTCTATTATCATGATTATTATTATTATATTAACATAATATTATGGAATGGCATAAATCCTCAATTTCTACAAAGAATGTCTTGTAATGATTTTGTTAGAAATAGATAGACTGGAATTTATGAAGTCTCCCGTCGAGTTCAAATCGATATATTTTTAATGATTAGTAATTAAATATGCAGTTATTCACTATGATTCAAAAGGTCTATGGTGATTATGTAGATATTTAATTTATTAGGTGTATTTTATTATGGTTTAATTGCGAATAATTGCTTCATTGATAATTGGAATCATAGTAAATAATATTATTTGGATACTTGTAAATAATTAGGTTCAAAAGTCCACGTAGTTTTAAGACATGAACCAACCCCAAGACAGTGTATTATATTATTATATGTCAATTATGATAATGATGATATTAATGTACTGTACAATGGTAGTAGTGTACTTTTATTTCATTAGGGCATGACTATGCTAAAAGAGCATTTGTATTATAATTATATTTCCTCAATCCTCACAGGGCACAATGGATTATATTGAGTGTGAGGGTATGCATATTTATTTATTATTATATATAGAGGTGGTATGATTATTTTACTAGCCCAGGGGATATACCCTGACATTGAAAAAGAAATATTTCCTAATTGGAGTGAATAATTTGGATAGAAAATTCAAGTTGAACTTGTTTTATTCTAATGTTAATATTTTCATTGTATTAAAGATGTTATTGGATATTTGATTTGATTATTATATTATTATTATTATGCATGATTAGTTCTAGTATAATTATATGAGATGTTATTATGAGATGAGTTATGTATATTTAGATGAGAGAATTAGTGTCACAGTGTGGAGTAATGAAGAAAATGATAATATATTCATTATTATATGTGTGGTATTAGAAATTATTAAGTTATTTATGATATATTCATTATTATTGAGTATAGAATATATATTATTATTATATATATCATATGTTATAAGTAGTTAGGTAGAGTTGTAAGATTATGATATATTATTATTATTTATCATTATTATTATTATTATTATATTATTATGATTATTATTATTATTATTATTAGGTGTTATTTATTGATAAATTGATATGATCACTCCAAGTTCATCCTATCTGTATGTAGATTACATGATCTATGGATAATGATTATATGATGTGAAAGTACTCAGCTGGAACAAGTGTATTTATTATTGTATTTATTATTATCGCAGATTAATTATAATAATTGATGATAGTAATAATTGGATATTAGTATGGTATATGATAATAAATTATGGGAACGGATTGGTATAATTATTGGAACTCATGATGTGAATCCGGCAAGTTAGATTTGATTAATGTGAGTATTATTATTATAATTATTTATATAATATTTTATATTGAAAGGTAGCAGCATTATATATTATTATTATTAATTATATTATTATTGGATTATTTTTTTTTAGTGCAATTATATATAATACTATAGGGGTGTATGACTATATTATTATGGATTGCAATATAAATTGAGGTTATATAATATCTATGTATTAAATCTTTTATATAGTATGATCTACTTATTATAATTGATTATTATTGTATAGTGTTATTTATATATTATATTATTATTATTATATGTATTATGATGAGTGATCATATAATGTCACTCTCCTATATTCATTATTATTTATAACTTTAAAAATTATGTTTATATTATTATTATATATAGATGAAACTTATGGATTGTCTATAGATATATTAAAGTTTGAGTATAAGATATTTAAATTATAGTTATTATTATATTATTATATACATCATGTATTATTACTAGGATAATAGCTGTTTGTGGTGTATTATTATTATATTTATTTATTATCTATATTATTATTATTATATCTATTATTATTTATTATTATTATTATATTATTATTATCGTATATTTTATGTTATTAATATTAATATGAGATTATAGATTATTGATAAATATATGTATTAACAGTATGTGAACTAGTCGACCAAGCAGCCACAAATTTATTAGGTGAGTATTATTATTTATTATATTATTATATTATATTATTATTATTATATTATTATTATTATATTATTATTATGTAGTGATTTTATATATATGATAAATTAATTAAAGCAAACTTTACTAATATAAAATATAATTTATTATTAATATCTATTATTAAGTTTAATATTATTATTATAGGGATAATGAGTTATGATTTCAAAAGAGTGTGTGAATATATATAGTATATGAGTATATATAAGATTATCAAGTAAATTAGAAATGTTGACTATTATATGCTTTCCTTTTAAGTTATATATGTGAGTGTGCTTTTGATTATATTTCGACCAGTCTGAGTATTATTATTATATTATTATTATGTAGTATTATTATTTTGATCTGATATTAGAATTAATATGTGAGTGATTAGTTATTAATTATAATATGTCTATGTATTAATAAGGTATTGATATATATTATTGAGTATTCATCTGTGATTTTTGACTGACACAGAGCATATATGTCCTTAAATGATATGAAATGAAAGTATTTCATTGATTATAATTAATAGTGAATTGATTAGAAATATAGTCTATTATTATTATATTATTATTATTATTTATTATTATTTATATTATTATATTAATATTGATGTATTATGGTATAGTTGTAATTATTATTATATTATTTAGTGGGGTATGTATTATGTTATGTGATCTCACTCATCTATTATATAATTGCCAATATGGGTATATTATTATTATATATATATATAATACTCTCAATCATTTGGCGAGATTGTCTCAACTATTATTATTATATTATTATGATTTATTATTAATGGAGTTGATTATTATTATATTATTATTCATATTTTTTGTATCTCCGTGATAAAATTCATTTATATCTGGTGATTTATTATGTATTATATATTTTTATATTATTATTATTGTGATCATTCATTTATTATATATTATTATCTGATCTTATCTAATTTCTTAGTTATATATTATTTTCACGATAATTAATATTGATTTTATATATGTGATTTGATTAATTAATATTTAATATCTTAAATTATCTTTTCTATGTTCCGGTATTATTTGACTTATTATTGACTACTATATACCTATATCCCCCTATTACTTTATGTAGTGAAGAAATATGTGATTGGTGAGTATTGTATATTATTTATTATATTGATTTTTATATTATAATGTATATTTAAATTTAATTAAATATTATAATAATAATAATAATAATAATAATAATTATATTATTATATATAATTATTTATAATAAATATATTATAATTAATATATAAACTAAATTTTATATAATAATTATATTATAATTAATAATTATAATTATTTATCTT
>JABUQX010087911.1:2500-59285 GCA_015478945.1 Trachelipus rathkii
TTTGCTTTGATTAACTATATTATTTTTATTATTATAAATATAATTAAGAAGACTTAGCCATCAAAAAAATTTGATAACTTAAATAATTAAGGGAAGGGGTCTACGAATTTTTATATTATATATACTATATATATATATATATATATATATATATATATATATATATATATATATATATATATATATATATATATAATATATATACTATATATATAAAATATACAAACAATAAATCTAAAATAATATAAACTATACTAATTGACTTAGTTACATGAATTTACATCTAATATCATCTACTCATTGAAAGATTAGTTCATAAAAATTGAATAGCATCTGCCAGGTTCCTCCTTCATTTTCCTCTTAGGTTGATTTTTATAATGCGAAGAGCAGAAAAAGCAGTTCCACGCTAAATTGCGTTGGAGGTAGAGCAGTAAACAGCAATTTCAGCCTCTTGTACATGGTCTTGATACTCTTCGAAGTTACATAAAATTTTTCAACTTCTTTCAGTGCAGCAAAGAAATTTTATTTAAAGTTATGGAATATTGTGTACAAGGATTAGGAAGGACCTTGACCTTTTTCTTGAGCCAATCGACGCTATCGACTAAGCTCTTCAGTATCCAGAAGCTTTTCATACTAATCTTCGAAACTTTCTGAAGAATGACTTTGAGAAGGTAGTAACGGAGAAAGTTGTAGTTCCATCACTTACAATATGTTAGATGTAATCCTTTTTCTTCTGAACTTCCAGCAACCCTTTAATACAAATGGCCCCATTGCAAAGTGTAGATTAGATTTTTGTTGCTGTTCTTCAGTTCAGTTAACCTTACCCTGTAGATTGGATCAATAATATAAACAACAGCTAGTATAATATCATTGTCAAGAGAGAAATTTCTCTTCATACCATGGAAAGTTTACTTTTTTAAAGTATATAAATAATAATATGATATGAGATTGAATGTTTAATTTATTAGAATATAATCCAAATTGAAACATAAGTTAGCTGGTTAAAAATCTTCGAAGTTTGCATTTGCATTTTGTAATGTGGAAGTCGAAAGTCAATAAACTTGCATGAAGTGATTTGAAGTCATTCACAGAGTCCAACTTTAAAACTTTGTCAGTTTAAAATTTTCCGACTCCAACTCGATCTTGAAAGTTACCGGACTCCGACTCCGACCTCTTGAAAATTACCGATTCCGATTCCGACTCCGATCCACCCTCTTCAAAATTAACGACCTTCGACTACACCCTCTTCAAAACTTACCGACTCTGCGACTCAGACTCCACAACCTGGTCGTCAGTATCCAAAGCCTCCATTTGGAGCTGTTAATCCAATTATTATTCTAAGAGTAAAAATAGAATCCTTTAGAGAGTGCTGATAATGGAAAATTCGGGAGAGAGTTATAGGAAAAGTTCAGAAGAGCTAGAACATCTATGTTAGACTGTTGGATGGTGGTTTGGTGGGGTTGTTCAATAGCTGGCGATTGTTTGAGTACAATCTTTTGAAGCCTTTGCTTTTGTCTCAGAGTAGACTTATGGCGAGGTCTTTTTTTGAGTTGGCATTTTTTACGCCTGGGGTTACTGTGTTTTTGTTTAAAAAATTCGGATGCTCTATATTTAACAAATAATTCTTTAGCTTGACGACTATTCTTTTTCTGTGTGTTTAGAAACCTTCTTTTCCAGGGATTTGAGTAATAGTGGGAGGCGAATTAAGGGAAAAAGACAGTCCTCTTATATAAGTTTGGTGAAGCCTATTTGGTGAGTATGGGACAGTGTGTCTTGGCAGGAAAATGTTTTCCGAATTTTGTATTCGGACTGAACCAGCTTAGTTTTTTATTGTGCTGTTTGTTGAGAGTTAGTTACTCGGGAGAAGTCTTGTTGATAGCTTTTTGTACGGGAGAATTGAATCAAGGGTTGCTTTTGTTACTCTTTGAGAAGTTGGGTAGTGTGGGCAATATAGGCAGACAGGTTGCAGTAATCAATGCCTGAGTTATCATTGGAATTTAAGAGGTTTTCTGTAGGGATGGGGGTTGTTGTTGGCGGAATTAACACGCGGAGAGCCGTGAAGGCGCGCTGTAATTGTGGCGTACAGATTGATTTTGATTGTCTGATATTTTTTTCCTTGAGCTGGCCGTGATAGCATCTCCCTGCTCAATTTATGTATGGTACATGGCTCAAAGCCTCCTGTTCAAACAGGTAAGAAGGAATCATTTTAAAAGGAAAGAAGAAAGAATTAGATTCCTCCACATTTTCTACAGTTAGGGGTATTTTCACATGGGGTGTGAAATAATTCTCCCAGATTGGGCATATGTCCTCCTGTCCCCTACAGTATTTTCGGGGATGACTCAAACGTTGACATTGAAAGCAACGTCTGGGTCGAGGATAAACGTGCGAACACTGTGGTTTGTGAACCCTATTTTGACCTTTGTAGGTGATAGAGGAATTAAAAGTCAGCCAATAAACGGGGATTTGGTTAGTCAGGAGTTTTCCCGCCGAGGGGGAAATCTATAAACGTTTGTAAGGGAAATCTTTTCTGTGGAGATTTTCCATAATGACGGCTAAATCTTCGTCTTCAGTTCAATAACAATAAATAGTGCCTTTGATGTGTTTTCTTATTTCATTCAGGAGTAAGAAAAAGAGGAATATTTCGAGAGACGTTAAGAATGACAGATATGGAACTTTTGATTTCGTTAGCAGCTTGTACGGAGAATAGACCCGTTCCTCACCAATATGAACTGGAAGTCCTTCAACTCCTAGGACTTTTTAAAGTGCATTACTGAGAAAAAATGGTTCCTGTGCTCAGTAAGAGCTTTGGAGGTAGTAGATCGCAGTATGTAATACATCGGGAATGATATGTCTGCTGACATACCTGGAGGGGGTGCAGCATATGGAGTAAACGAATGAGAAACTGTTACGGGGGGCACCTTCTTGCGGGATGGGCCGAACCGTTGGGGCACCTGGGTGTTTCGGGTTTTGCTGGTCGACGAATCGATGAAATTTTGCAAAGTAACCCTCAGGTGTAGAAGGAAGTAAAGCATAGGTACCAGGTCTAGGAGTAGTAGGGACGTGGTAGGGGTCAGGCTGGGTACCTGACAGATGGTTAATTGTTGTTGATGTTGTTTGGCTTCACCTTGGTTTAAACACGTTTATTCTCTTTTAAAGGCTTTTCCATAAAGTTTTAGCCAAACAAAACACAAAATGGATGAACAGAACAATAATAAAGCAAATGAGACAACGTAAATAACAGGATGGACTGGAAAAAGCGTAATATTTCATAAGGAAGGGTAATCCTTCTCCTCACAACAGGTCACATAGTCCAGAAGAACGCCACACAACCACCCGGACCACACCCCCCATAGGGTGGGCTGTGAATGTGCCTCGGAAGATCCCTCCCAGAACTCCTACGTCGTGACCCACCGCGTACCACCGGCAACCTATAGTATTCACACAAGCCCGAATATACACCAAAAAGTGCAGACGGCCTCCTCAGTGTTAGCCAAGGCTCAGTTATTCTACAATTGGCGGCAAGGTCTAGAGAATGAGCATATTTGCCCGGTTTTTTCAAACTGTACCTTCATCCACGGAGAAGTGTGGGGTGAACTGAAAAACCCATGCGGAAGAAGCACCGGATAGCCCATGGGGCTGTAACGGGAAAAAAGGGAGGACAACCTTATAACAAATAAGGACTTATGGGTGGGAGTAAAAAAAAAAAAAAAAAAAAAATCGGTTTCCTTTCCACTTACAAACTGAAGGGCAGTATATCCCGCACAACAGTATCCCAGAGAGCCCACCCACCAACAACAAGGTAACCGACTGCGGGTGGGATATAATATAATATATATAGTATAATATATACTATATATATATATATATTATATATCTATATATATATATATATATATACTAATATATATATATATTATATATTATATATATATATATATATATAATATATATATATATATAATATATATAATTATTTAGATGGTGAGCAGCTGGGAGCAAGTGTCCTGAGTTTAAATATTTAGGGTATAGTGTTGGATGAGAAGGGAACGGATGATGCAGAGTGTAAGTAGGAAAGTTTTGAATGGGCAGGAAGGTTGCTGGGTGAATTAATCGTTCTAAAACGCCTTAAGTCTTGAGTGCGCTAGAGTCTTACATGAAAGGGTATGTTGTTACTGTGTTATTGTATGGTAGTGAGACCTATGTCTGGAATAAGAAGTATAGATCTAAAGTTCATGTGTTTAGATGGACAATCTTAGGGCATGCTAAGGTGTGAGAAGAATTAATAAAATGAGGAATGAACGTTATTAGAGAGTGTGTGTGTGAAGAAAGGGGTAATGAGAGAAATAAATGAAAGTATGTTGAGATGCTTTGGTCATGTGGAAAGGATGATGAAAGTCGGTTGGTTAAGAGCGGATGTATAGGGAGAGTGTGTTGGGAACCGACCGGCTGGGAGAACCGAAAGAAAGTGGATTGAGTCCGGTGAACGAATGTCTGAAGGAGAAAATGTGAGTTTGGCAGAGGCGAGAATAAAGGTGGCATGATAGGAGAGAATGGCGGGTTTTGTATGGGGACATGGTTGTGGCCCACACCTGGGGCCAGGGGATGAACCTTACTTGACGATTTACATAGTGAGGGTCCGGTCGCGGTTCCATGATGCTCTAGGGTGGATTTTCTGTCTGTGACGAGCTTTCCACTAATTAATGGGTACAGAGGGGGCGGTAAGGCTGGGCTTTCTTTCGACGTTTGTCATTTCTCCTACTGCTTTCTTTTCCGATGCTTGTAGCGCACCTTACCCCAGTCTTGGGGCAAGAGGTAAGAATGAAAGAAAGAATAGAATAATATATATTTATATATATATATAATATATATTATAATTATATATATATATATAATTATATATATATAATATATATATATATATATATATATATATATATATATATATATATATTATATATATATATATATATAATATATATATATATATATGGTCAGGCCTCCGCCACACATGTAACTAAAAAACTATAACAGCCACACAAAATAAATTAATTTTTATTAATCAGGAGATTTTTTACCCATAAATAAAAATAAAATAAAAAAATAACGCTTTTTAAAAATTTAAATTGTTTAAAAATGTTGGAAAAAATTACGGTTTTTTGGAGAATACGCAAGAAGCTTGAGTAGCCCCGAGGGAGCGCGCAAAAGGTGCCAAAGTTGAATTTTTTTCTTTTAAAACTAAAGGATACCCACGGGTAAAACAACATAAGATGGACAAGAGTCGGGTTTCTCGCCTACCGGGGATCGACGGGGGGGACTTCGCTCGTCCCCCCTCCTGTCCCTCCGTCGGCTCGAACAAAAAAAGGACAATAAAAAAGAAAAAAAAATATTTTCTCCAGAGCAAATCAAAACAAAACACTAATTTACACTCTTGTCTAGTATTAACTGCAGAATGGAAGGTTGATGAGAGCAAACGCTTGCCAGAACTAAGATTATTCTAATATTTAAGGTGTTATTATAAATATTAGAATAAATAATTTTTTTTTAAGTTTCATCGATGAATTGCTTGCTTAAATCAAAAATGTTATTTATTCCTGTAGCTGTTATATTTAAAGTTACATGCATGTGACTTTCGGGATGCTGGTATATATATATAATATTAGTATATATATATATATATATATATATATAATATATATATATATATATATATATATATAATATATATAGATATATGAACGCAAAAGAGAAAGACGCACCATTAAAAATGGGAGGTAATTTTTTTTAATGGTGCGTCTAAATAAAGTTATTTATCAACAGTATGCGTAATATGTTGTAGAACAGTACATACCTTGTAATAGGAAATTTGCATCTCTTGGAAAGGGAAAGTCATAAATACCTGTAATTTTTATCCGTGGTAAGGAAATGGAAAATAAAAAAAAAACAATTACGTTTATCTTTAATTAACTGAGGCCTGTAATATAAGAAATATTTTGAAATCAGTTATCGTGTAAATTTTCTATCATAATAATTAATTATGCCACAATATTTTGTGCTAAGAATGTATAGAAAACAGTAATTATTATTATTATTATTATTATTATTATTATTATTATTATTATTATTATTATTATTATTATTATTATTATTATTATTATTATTATTATTATTATTATTATTATGTTTTAATAAATTTAATTCATTTCTTCAAAATTTTCAGAATTGCAAATAAATTTTTAAGCCCAATAAAAAAATAAATTATCTACCCCAATACTTTTATTGAATAAAAAGCTTTCTTTATATAATATATAATAAGCTTCAGTTTAATATCTTAAGTAGAACTTCAAAACACATCTTACAGAAAACTTTAAATGTTTGTTTAACTTCAAAAATGCTTTAAATAAATTTTCTAATCCTATTTTAAGTAAAACTTTAATTGTGTAAGAAAGTTTAAATATAATTTACATGTACTGTTTAAAAACGTCTACTAATGATTTAAAAAGAAAAAAAATAGATATGCGTATACTGTTAATATATTTCATTACCATAATTCAAAACATGATGAACAGTTAACAGTTAGCTCTATTATTTTCATTAATAACTAAAATCTATATGACGGAATGATTAAATCCGGTAGTTTTTATTATTTTTCACAACAATTTCTAGCTTCTAATATTATCTAACTAGCTCGTTATAACTAAACGTTATCAAAGTTGGAAGTTCTTATACAAGGCACGACTATATAATCTGATTAATTTTTAACATTAACAACGTTTTACAAAAAATTTCTATGATTCTCCAAATTTTATCACAATATTATTACTAAATGGATAAATTAGAAAAGATAATTACAAATAACATTAAAACACAAACTATTCATAAATAAATACTTTGTTAATTACTAATCAAACTGACCTACTTTTCCCATATCTCAACATACAGAAATTAAAAACCAAAAATTTCGATTTTAAGAAAATATCCCTTTCAAAAATATTAAATCAAAACACAATCAAAATTAAACACAAAGAATTAGAAAAAATATTATTACTCATTTGATGTTTTGTTATTTCACTAATAAAATATTTCATTAATAGGAAAGCTAAGTAATTGTCGACTTACAAGATTATTTCCGATCAACAAGTTAGGTTCCGCATACCACTACTATACTGTTACTGTCAATAATAATAATAATAATAATAATAATAATAATAATAATAATAATAATAATAATAATAATAATAATAATAATTTAATAATAATAATAATAATAATAATAATAATAATAATAATAATAATAATAATAATAATAATAATAATAATAATAATAATAATAATAATATTCATTACTATTAATATTATTACTATTAATATTATTATTATACAAAAGGAATGCATTTTCATAGTAATGTTTATTAATGAAAATAATATCTACCCGTAAGCAGTTTAATACTGTAATTACTAATTAGAAATATAAATACTAAATTTCAAGTTATTTTGTTCTATAATAAATAAAAAAAATAACAAAAAGTAAAATTACATTTAAGAATATTTTAGCTCAATCAGTAGTGAATGTAAAGATGTAGGGAAAGGTTTCATTACTGAAGCACCGTATATAGCATCTGGTTAGAACATTGGAATAAATAATGAACAAACTCGTTGTAAAATTTAAACTTCACACTCCCTTTTGAACAAACCATTAAAATTTTAACATCTTAAGATGTTAAAATAATAAAATAGGCTTATTATAATACTTGACTAAACGCTAAAAAAAACATCATGTTGCGCATCATATAATAATAATAATAATAATAATAATAATAATAATAATAATAATAATAATAATAATAATAATAATAATAATAATAATAATAATAATAATATAAAATTTAATAGAAACATTTAAAAAATATATAAAAATAAATAAAAATATATAAATTAAATAAATATTTCAAATTAATAACTTAAAATAACTTTAGAAAGAATTAAATATTTCAAATTAGCATGATTAACCTTTGTTCAAATATGAAAGTTCGATGTACTTGGGAAAGGGTTATTATACAAGAGATTTAACAATAAGTAGCTATATTCTAGTCTATGAAAGTTTAATAAGAAACATGAACGCGCTTCAAATTCGATAAACTAAATAAAACTAACCATAATACTAAATCACTTAAAAAGTTTCGATATATTCCAGATCCAAATACACTCAAAATCCTGATCAAACCTTAATCACCACGAACGTCATCACGACCTATTTTTAAAATATTAAACCATACCTATCCGTACCATATTTTTCTAAAAATATGCAATATATAATCTACCATCAGTCTCAAGACTTATTATTATTATTATTATTATTATTATTATTATTATTATTATTAATTTGGACGTATAAGAAATAAAAGTTAAAAATACAGGAAGAAACAAAAGTTAAAATACAGGAGAAAATAAAAGCCAATCCAATGGTCGATTCCAAAGCATGATTATTATTATTATTATTATTATTATTATTATTATTATTATTATTATTATTATTATTATTATTATTATTATTATTATTATTATTATTATTATTATTATTATTATTATTTTTATTATTATTATTATTATTATTACTCGAGAGGGGCTTTGTAAATTTTACTCATTATAGCCTTTAAACGACAAGAAATTACCATACCACTTTTAAATTACTATACTAAATAATCTAATGTAATATTAAAAATGCGTGACTACTATTATTATTATAATGTATGGGCGTGTGGTAGATATTTAAACAAAATATAGAGCTCATATCTCCTACAATTTAAATTTCAACTCAACCTATATTTGAAAAGTTATTACTTCGATACAATATGAAATTAAACTACTAATGTCTACGAATTACATCTACACAAAATCAAGTCAAATATAAATAGTAATATAGTTAAATTCAGATAATGTGTAGATCAGAAGAGTAACTAATCGTCTAAATCATTGCTGCATATCTATCACGGCTACACCACTAGTTTGTAGTATAATATCTATATACAATAGTCCATACTATATCTAGTAGTAATTAAATTATATATTATCTAATAATTTATTTTATTATATATATTTACATATATATTATAATATAATTTATTATTATTTATTATTATATATTAATATAATTAATTTATATATATATTAATTAATAATAAATATTATAATTATATTAAATATTAAAAATATTATAATATCATAAATTATAGCTTTTAAGGTTTCAAATTATATATATATATATATATGAGAGGTATATATATATTAGGCTTTTTATATATTTTATGTTTGCTTTTTATTAACTCATTATTATTAGGTATTTATTTATTATTTTAATACTCTATGAGAGTATTAATTTTATATTTAATCACCTTTTAAATAATATATCATAATAAATACTGTCACCTATAATAATTAATATATATATTAATAATTAATAATATATAATATTATTAATATATATAAATATATTATATATAAATTATATAATAATTAAATAATATAAAATATATTATATACTTTCAGTACTGATGGTATAATATATATATATTTATTAATATAATTGCATTAATTTTGAATAGTATCATTACGAATATAAATAAACGTTAATTAGGTTTAATTATATTTAATATAATATAGTCCTATCATTTTAATCTTCGTGATTAGATTAATAATAGTTAAATATTCACAAAAATATTTGAATTGGTATATATATATATATGGATCTATGGATATATATATATCGAAACTTATAATATAAAGTGATTGAATATTTAGTAATATTAATTGAGTTTAAATTTTATTTATTTAATGATTATTATATATCGATAATTATATATAAAGATTTTTGTATTTTTGAGACGTATTATCAATATTAAGTTTTCTTATTATATATAAAATATACTTTCATATAATATAGTAATATCACTATAAATTAATATACACTTAATTGTATAATAGCTCTTGTATTATTATATAATAACTATATCATATACTTTTATATATATATATATATCCTAAATAATAAAATATATTTTATATAGTTACAATAATTTGACAAAAATTTTATCATTATATATATTATATAATGTACATAATATTTAGTAATATATATTATTTATATTAATAATATTATCTATGTTTATTAATAAAGTTATTATTTATATTAAAAGTTAATTTAAAATTTTAGTAAAATATAAATTTAATATATTATTTATTGTATATAATATATATAATATAATATAATATTTTTATATATAATATTATTATTATATTATTATTAATATAAATATTATATGTAAATGTTATATATATATAATTTAGTATATATAATATAATATATATTATTATTTATATAAATATATTATATAATTTAAAATATATATATTTATATATATATATATATATATAAATGTATATAAATTTATAATTATATATATATTATTATTATAATATATTAATTAATATTATATAATTATAATATTATTATTATTTATATTTTATATAATATATTATAATCTATTTAATTATTATTAATAATATGTGCATAAATTTATTCGTCAAGTGTAGGTGTTCATCACCTGGTGCGCCAAGTGTGGCTCACACACAACATGATCCACTCATCAATATTATTCCCTCGCCATTTCCCACTTATTTATGAGCGAGTCTTTATAATTACGCCTCTACCGAATAACTCATAATTTCACTCTCCTTTAGACATTCGAATTTGACTGTAAACTCTATATTCCACTTATTTCTTCAGTCTCTCTATAACCGGTATTCGTGATTAAGCCAAGCACTATCTCACCACTAAACATCCGCTAACACATCCGGCTTAGTTCTCAAAGGTCGAGTGTGACACGCTTTCCTACATATCCAAAACTATCTCAACGTAACTTATTATTTATTTCTCTCATTTACCACATCGTCTTCACAGACCTTGTTCTACTATATCTCTAATATTTTTTCCACTCCGTACCGTTCCATTAAATCATGCGAAATGCCTTCTAATTTTCCACACGCTAACATGGCATCTCAATTACTAAATTAAATAGTGCCTCTATCGAACAACATGATATCTTATATTAGTATCTACATACCTTAACTTAGATTCTCGACGACTTAGAAACCATATATGTCTCTTACAACTATAGCTATAATTTTACTATTTACTATGTAGTGACATGATCTATGTATTCCTATAGTAAATCCTTGAGTAGTCGTAATAGACACACCTCCAGAAAACAATAAGTCCCTAGTATACATTTAGTCAACTCTATAAGTATTGTTACATAATTGCATCCAGTAGCCAACCTTTCAGCTAACTGTCCAAATCTTACTCAAACACAGCTTTTAGCATACTATTACACTCTCTGTCAATATCGTTACCCTTTTACACTCCAATCACACTAATTCCTAAAATAAATTTACAATCTCATATTCTATCTTGGTGATATAATAATAAATTATAAATATATTAATAGTTAATATATATTATATATAATATATAATATATTTTAAATTAGTAATAATTAGAATAATATTAATTATATATAATATATATAAGTATATTATTATTATATAATATTAATTTATATATAATTAATTATATTATTTATATATATATATATATATTATTATATTTATATAAATATATATTATTATATAATATTATTATTATATATTTATTATTTATTATTATATTATATTAATATATGTTATATATAATTATTAATTAGTTATATTTTATTACACAGGTACAAATATTAAATTCGTATTGATTGGTTACTAATTGCTTAAATTATATTACCATATTAAATTTAATAATTAAATTCTTTCTATATTAATGTGTAATTATTATTGTTGTAAATTTTATTAAACTCAAATGTGTAGGGTGTAATTGGCAAATATTCCTCCAGATCCAGTTATTATTTACAAGAAACGTAATAGAAATCTAGATAATAAAAAGACAACATATAAAAAGATTTCTTGAAGATTGTATATTCGCAAACAGCGCCATCTTGAGATAATACAGTTAGTTGCATATTTTTTTTTCAGCTAACTCTTTGTTAATGTGTATTAAGTAAGTAAAGCTACATATCTTAAAAGTTTTTACTTTACCTGAGTAATTAATAATAACATTCCTTATTAATAATAATATATAATAATAATAATAATATAAAATATTAATAATAATAATATAATAATAATAATAATAATAATAAATAATAATAATAATAATAAAAGTTTTACTTTTAACTTTTAATTCCCTAAATATTATTCTTCTGATTTTCATTTAATTTTCTAATACTAGTCTAGAAAATAGTTTGCAAGGAAGGGCATATTTATATTTAATTAGATCTAATAAATCACAGTTAAACTATACCACAAACAAGAAAACTTTCTTCCTGCTTCTCTACTAGGATACCCTTTCAGTTAATCACCATGTCGTGTACTAATTCGCATGTCCCGAGGTCCCGAGTCTGACTGAACGTCGACGTATATTGGTTACAACGACTAATAGATTAACAGATAGGGCATACCAACACCGCTTTAAAATAGTCAATATACAACATTTATTCACTGAACAAAACAAAACAAACTAACTTGATATCTCACAAGTCATTCAAAATTTTACATTCCTCCATGCAAGCACAAAAACTGAAAATAGCTGAGGCTTATTGCAATAAAACATCTAAAACTAGACATTACCTAAAGTTCAACGTATTGTCACTTAAAATTAAAATATAATATGAAATGCAAAATCTAAAATCTAATTGGTAAATTTTTAATTTTTTAAATCTTGTATTATATATTCATTCAACATCAATCGAGTTTACAACTGTTGAAGATGTCCGAGGTTTACCGACGAAACCGGTCAGAAAACTAATCAATATAAATATGCTCCTTACTTTTTTGGGCAAACCTAATTTTTTGGCTAGTTATAAGAAAATTAAATGAAAAATCAGAGAAAATATATTTCGAGAATTTAAAACTTAATATAAAACTTAATATAAAACTAAAGCTGACATAGAATTTCCTAAAATAATAATAATAATAACAATAATAATAATATAATAATAAATAATAATTTCAATATGCCATAATTGAAATTACTACAATGGTAAATTTATAAAAAGGTAAATAAATAGTAAATTTAATAAATAAGGTTAGTTATCTTTGTTCCAAAACGTCCAGCTCTTGCGACGCTGTGAAGGTAGCTATCACTGCTCGCAGGAAAAGTGGCTATACTGTGTCAGTGAACTAACATCTGATAAAGTGACATAAAAAATATGTTTGAAAGTTTTAGATCTTATGAAACGAATAATGTTGAGTTTATGAGGAAAGCAAAAATGTCACTTCTAAAATGAGATTCCGACAAAGTATGTGAAAGGCGATTTAATATAGTATCAGTGAAACACTTGCATATGAAGGTGAAGATGGCCTCATAACTCACAAATATATGGTTGATCATAACATGGAAATACAAACGACAAAATGGGCCAGACTGGGGTCCTCACTCAACCAGGTCATATTCGTGTGTTAGATTGCCATGTCCTATACCTATATAATCGGGCCAGAATCACCTCCCGGAGGCTACTCTTGCATCGATACAAAGCCAGTATTTATCAAAGGCTTTGAACTGTTGATAGCGAAATAATCTTTCTTCCTGAGCAATGGCCCTATGGATGTAGGTGGAAGGTACTGCCAATTTGTTACCTCATTATTGGCTGTTGATCTCCCGCGAAGGTTGTACATGCTAAGAGCCATAATAATGAAATAACTTGTTGTTGCAGCCGAAAAAATCGCTGCCGAAAGCGCAATGAGCAAGATTAGTCTAAAGAATATTTTGTTGTTCACGACCGACAAAAATAATGTTTCCAGAGTCCAAGGATGTAGTATTGTTTCCTTCGGTTATTATATTACAAAATCAGTTGGAAGCCATAGTCAAACATATCAGTTCAGCAAAGAAAATGGTTGAATAGGTTGGCAGGGTATATGATGACATCGGGTAAAAGAGACGCCCCTCACAGTATTCCACATGTCTTGAAGCCATCAGTGTAGACAGGTGTCAAGTCCTTTTGGATTTCTTTATGGGACAAGGAAATCGCTCAATTTCGTTAGATGTACTACTTTTTTGGTTAAGGACTGCAACTCGAAACATACAGCAAAAGGGAGGACAAACTCATTTTGAATTGTTATTCTTGAATTGATAAAGCAAGACTGATCACTGATGAAGGTTATGGAAATATGAGCTGTTCTATCCTCAGGAACAAGGGTATAATCCCAGCCTTCTGTTCAGAGGCGAAACTAAGAACGCTGGACTCCCTTAATATATTTTTATTAATTTCAAAATTTTGGGGCCCCACAACACGGCGGGGTTTTCTGGGCCCTTAGTCTCCCCACTGTTCCTGTCGCTATCTACAGACCTTTGTTCTGAATGTACACGTTAAGTGTTCTTTTCTCAGAAACATAGGCATGACACTCTCCTCCACCTCCAAGCTCACCCCAGTCGCAATAAGCAGACCCTCACTTTTGATACGGTCTAGAAAATGTAAAGATGATGTACAAGTTTGTTCAAATATAGAGAATCTGTGGTCTAATTTTGTTAGGATTATTCCCCTAGATCACAAACGTTAGGTGATGCAAGAGGTCTAGGAATGGGGGGGGGGGGGAGTTCGTTTTAATGAAGATGTGGAAGTATACGATACAATTCATCCCAGGATCATAACATAAGAATCTTTGCTTGTGGCACGGTTTTGATAAGAGCCAAAGAGGACTAGCGTGGGGGTTTCTCATCCGGCCACCTCAATTTAAAGCTTTGCGATTCACACCATGCCATAATTCTGTCTATTACCAGTTGGAGATGGTGCTCCAAGCAAGAAATTTTGGCTCCAGAAATGTTTAGAGCGTCATCCACATATAAGGAGCAACGAATTGGTGCTGTGATGTTGGTAATCATGTCATTGACATTGAACCCAAAAGCAAAAAAAAATCACGCTATGAACAGTGCCCTGTGGCACCCTTTCGTCCATGAAAAACCTCCTGGATAGGGTAGATGACAGCATACTTGGAGTATATATGTCAGAAAGGGAGGAGCCGACTCGTAAGTTGTAAGGCCCAGCAACTGGAGGTTTTTCATGTAACACAACTAAGACCATTTTGCCGCTTGAAAAAGCTTCCTGAATATAGTGTTCTAAACGAAGGAGCGGGTTCATTACGGAAGTGCTTGAGGAATCCAAACTGGAGTGAGGAAAATGCTTAAAGTGATTCTAATGTGAGGATAAGCCGAATTGCAAGTACTGTCTGCAGTAGGTTAAACGAATGGCACGTTAGCGCGATGGGCTTGTGAATATTTGCTAGGGTCGCATTCTTCCCAAGCTTAGGAATGTCAGCAATATGTGTCCTTGGAAAATGGAAGAGGGAAGATACATTCCATCCAAATGCGAAAGGAAAATTGGGACAGATGGACAGAGAAGTTGGGTCAAAGGACATGAAATGCCCTCAGGTCCCGAGGCCCCATCTTTACACGCCAAAGGTTTCCTGGAATTCTGTTAACGCGGATAGGTGAGAATATAGAGGGTCTTAACCAATTGGTACATCAATGTCAGGGGGTTGTTCTAGGGAACATGTTATGCTGAAAGGTTCTATATATCGAGATCCACTGGAAAAGATGGCGAATGGTAAAAAAAAGTTCGCCAGATACTGCTCTTGGTGCACCAAGAATATGTGAGGCACTGGGCCATATCAAAGGACAATTGGCAGTTCCAAAACTTCAAACATGATCATGTTGGAAGGAGTTGAGGTTTGACTATATGATTTGTGCAGGTTTCTTTTTCACGGTTTGACTGGGAGCACTCCAGAAAACACTACAGTATTGCTGGGCGCGTGAGCCATACCACTCCCCACCACCACTACTACTTTGAGGGTGACATCTGCACAGTTTTTTTTTAAGCTTCAGCCTACAGATGAAATACTTCTCGGGCTGGGAGAAAGGGAGAATGGGAACATGTTTTGCCTGCCAGAATGTGGATCAGTCTGCATGATCGTATATCCAAGTCTTGTGTAGCAACTGCGATGAACTATGGCTGAGATACGTAAGTGATTGGAAAATGATCACTTTCGTAGACTAAGGCCAATTTCCCCATAAATAATTGTCCAAGATTGAATGTGTAGCATGGGGAGACGTCCACACAGGAAGAGGAGAAAGTATTGAAGAGTTTAAAAGTTAATAGTTTTGTATTCAAAAGTTAGAGAGAATTCTACATTCAATCTAGGGAGCTATTCTGCAGCAAGAACAAGACAGTCATCCCATAATCAGTGACGCATACTGAAATTCCCCTAAACAAGAGTGGCATGGGAGTTGCTTTGAATAGTAATGACAGATCATTTTTAGAGTATTTGCAACTTTGTGCAAGACATATAGAGCGCAGCATCAGGGTCGAATCAAGGTGGACTACTATAGCCACTGTCTGGAGATGTTTGTAAAGAGGTAGATGGGTTTATGAGTGATTTATGGAGGAGAATCGGTGCTCCCATCTATCATTAGCATCACAATGGAGATAAACGAGTTTCCGTATCTCAAAAACTGCAAAAAAAATCTCGACTCTATAGTTCAAACTTTAAGAGGTATATAGCCTTAAGTGGGTGTTTGAACGAGTCTGGCATGTCTTCAAATAAGGATAATAACCACGACAATTCCATTGAATGAGCTTTGCCATTATGGGTAAGAGAGTGAGAAGTTAGTTGATGGCTTTGGCAGTGAAAATTGTTGTGATTTTATGAGTCTTTGGTGCAACTGTTTCTTGGTGTCAGAGAGGATCTCGCAGTTTTCAATCAAGGAGAATTTCTTGACCTGGGGGAAGAGGTCCTGGGGGGAAGAGGAAGGTCTCAGAGAAGGAAATGTTTTATGTCAAAGAGTTTGGCAAGCGGTGTTTCCAACATCTGGGGGTGCATCATTTCCAAATATACCAGCAATGTTGTCTTCCATGTTACCCATAAACAGTCCCACAGTCTGAGGAGCGGGGTTAAACATCGTGGATTGGGCGGCAGTAAGGCCTTTAGTGCTGGAGGTTCCCAGTTTCACTGGAATATTTCCAACAGGTGGTATAAAGTACGCCATAGATGGGGTTAAGAAGAATCGTGAAGAGGAAAGATTTCCCTTTAAGGGCTAGCAAAACTGGCTCAGTGAGTCGTTTGTCCGGTCCTTATTTGGTGCATTGGCTAAGGATGTATTAGAACTCAAAGGAGGTGTATGACTGTCTACAAGAGGGGCTGAATTTTCTACTTTTGAGGGTAGAGTGCCAAGGCTTCATTTAGTCCATCTGGTTATGAAGGTGGCTTCTGATACTGAAGGTAGGTTTCCTACCCAGACGATAATCTATTCTTTACATACCCTTAGGTAAGAAGAGACTCGTTCCTTTAAAAGGGAAGCTTCAAAGGAAAATAATTTGAACGAAATGTTTATATTTAGTCTGGGAGAGATTCTAGAGCCACAACGCAGAGATGAAGGGAACAGTCGAACTGTGAGCCTTTTGAAGTAGAAGGATGGGTTTCTCATGAACTTGCATACATGAGGCAAGTCAAGCCGGTTTTGACGAGGTGGTAGAAGATTCACAAGAGTTTTCAGAAGACCAGTCTTGATGTCGAGGAGCCACCCTCTCAATGAATGATGAGGATTGATAAGTGACAGGTCCACAAGTAATTCAAGCTTAAAATAGTGCCAATCGTTTGCTAGAGGAAAGCTCATGGGCGAGATCGGAAGGAATTCTTTATGAGGTATCTATTTATGGGAAGAAATCTAGGGGGATTATTTTCTGAAGTGGTCCTGTTCTTGATCCTTTGGGTGGTGTGAGAATGTCTGCAGAGCTAACTCCGAAGGCTAAAGTTGTCCATTTTGGCAATCTTTGAGCAATATTTAGAGTTGGAATGAGTTTACTCTCGGGAGGCATTAATGGTCGAGGAGAGTTTGGAGACCATCTAAATCTGCCGAAGATAACGTGGGTGTATAGGAAGAGGTTGCATATACTGGTGTGTATGTGAACAGTGAGTGACAGGAAAAAATCCCTCCAAGTGTGATTGGGGTGACAGAAATCAAAGGTGTTTGAGCTTTGTACATAGCTCTTTAATTTCCTGTTCCAGCTTGTATGAGGAACAATGAACAAAGGAGGCAAGATGAAAGCTTTTGCAAATTGAGTACCAAAGTAGAAATTCGCAGAAAGTGAGATGATTGCCACCACATCATGGGCAGATGGGAAGGGAATACTGGTGGTATTTATGGGGTGAACATATATTTGATGACAGAAACACCTCCTGAGGCGTGAAACATATGTGCATACAGTACAGATAGTGAAACCAATTTTTATTTTGGTAGGAAGAAACGGTGTTAAATGTTAAGATTTAGAGTAATCAAGCATTCTGTATATTATGTGCATTTTCTTGCAGGAGAAAGTCTGCATACATCTTTAGCCACTAGTGCATCATTTGATTCATTCTTGCTAGTTTTTGTTTTATGGCCTTTAGTGTAAATTTTTGTGAATATAAATGAAATAAAATAACGTGCTTAAATCGGCAAGTCTTATTGAACAATACGAAACACCTTGACGTTGTTTTGCTAATTCATCGCTCAATAAAATATTTTTATCTCTAACACGGGAAAAATGATATTCTACACAAATATGAACACATATCATGGGTAGGATGTGAAAACAGTTAACACGAAATTCCCTTAATCTATCTTTTGAGATGTTTTTGTGTTAATTTTTAATTTTTTCTCATTTTTGTTACTCTTTAATATCGGGATTATTTTTGGCAGAGTATACTTACAGGATATAACAAACATAGCTGAGGTAATATTGGTGAGGAAATATCTGCGAGAAAATAACCTTATATGTCCAAACCTAGGTAATAGCATTAGTAGACTAGCAGAAATTTAAAAGCATATCATCTTTAAACAATTTCAGACTTACTTATTTTTGTGAACATCTCACAGGATAAATCGGAAAAGTGCGCCATGATGGTCATACAATAACACGTTCACGACAAGGGTTCACCCACGGATACTCACTCGAGGTCATATTTCTCAGATTCTTTCAGTAAACAATCGATACACTTTGACAATATAATAATGCAAACTGAACTGGATAATCAATCTATTGTGTCTGCTGTGTAACTATTTATATATTTTTTGTATATTATGTGATTCACCACTTTTTCTCTTTTATTAAAAAAAAATATTATTGAATGACAGTGCCGTAAAAAATAAAATATATTAGAAGTAAATAATATCATATATATAATATATATATGATATATATATATATTATACGTATATATATTATATACTTATTATATAGTATATATTCATATATATATATATAATATCGATTATATATAGTAATATATAGTTATATTATATTATAGAAGTAATATAATATAATATATATATATAATATATATATATATAATAATATATAATATATATATATATATATACTATATATTAATTTATTATATATAGATATATTATATACTATATATATCTAGTTATATATATATAGTATACTATATATATATATTAATATATAAATATATATATTATATTTATATATATATATATATATGCTATATATTATTATATATATAGTGTATATATATATATATATATATAATAGTATATATATATAATTATATTATAATAATGTGACTTATGGGGGGGGGGGGGTGTTATATATATATGTGTGGTGTGTGCGTGTGTAGGTGCGTTCGTGCGTGTGTGTTATATTCTTTCTGATCTGAGCCTCTCTGATGGCAAATCCTAAATTCTTTCACTATTATTTTTCAAAGCACAACAGGGAAAAAAAAGTTTAGGCTTAAAAGGAAAAAAAAAAAGTTAAATAATTAAGGTCCAAAAATGTTTACATTTAGTCTTGAAAATCACAGAAATGAGATTGTTATTTTTTGGTTTTATTTTTTACTTTTTTATGGTTAACTTTTTTTACATTTTTTTTGTTTTTTTTTTTTTTTTTTTGTTTTGTTCAAAATTTATTTTTATTTTGTTTCTGAAAATAATTTTGTTAAAAGGGATCTTTTTTTTTTCTTTGTTCTTTTTTTTTACTTAATTTAATTTCATTTAAAATTTTAATTTAATTTTCGTATTTTAAAATTCTATTATTTTCAGGAAAAACTAGTAATAATAATAATAATAATAATAATAATAATAATAATAATAATAATAATAATAATAATAATAATAATAATAATAATAATAATAATAATAATAATAATAATAATAATAATAATAATAATAATAATAATAATAATAATTGCTCAATATTATGAATAGCCCATTAATAATTTCTAATAATATAAAATAATAATAATAATAATAATAATATAATAATAATAATAATAATAATAATAGATAAATAAATGAATAAATAAATAAATTTAAAATAAGCCAAAAAAATAAAATTGTAAAAATCCTAAAATTAGTTCTATCCTTTGGGATACATATTTCTCTAATCTCACTACTCTTACTCTACTAAATAATTTTAATAATAATAAAAATAACAATAACAATAATAATAATAATAATAATAATAATAATAATAATAATAATAATAATAATAATAATAATAATAATAATAATAATAATAATAATAATAATAATAATAATAATAATAATAATAATAATAATAATAATAATAATAATATTAATAATAATAATAATCTCACCAAATATATTATTTAGAAGATATTTATAGCAATTTTAAAAAAGTAACATTTACTACTCATTACTACTAAATAATTTTTAATATATCACTAATAGACCTGATATCTATTACACATCCACACATTAAATAATTCAAAAATAATATATTATGGACACACAGTAGAGAGTAATATGTTATAATCAAAGGTCATAATAATCGAAACTGCAATAATAACACCCCATAATAAAATTAATAATATATAATAATAAAAATAATAATAATAATAATAATAATAATAATAATAATAATAATAATAATAATCTCACCAAATATATTATTTAGAACATGATATTCATAGCAATTATAAAAAAGTAACATTACTACTACTACTACTACTACTACTACTACTACTGACTACTACTACTACTACTACTACTATTACTACTACTACTACTACTAAATAATTTTAAAATAATGAAAACAATATATAAAATGAATAATATAATAATAATAATAGACTATATATATATAATATTAAAGTAAATAATAATAATAATTTAATTTGTGTAGGATATACTACAGAGAGACGAACAAGTTTACATAGATCTTACAGAATTTGAGATAAATAGTATATAATAATTTTATAATAATAAATATAATGAATAATAATAATAATTAATAATATAATTAATATAATGAATAATAAGTAATAATAATAATAATAATATAAAATAACAACTAACACAACAACAACAACAACAACAACAACAACAACAAAACAAATGCGACTGCACTACAAAACAATAGTGTTAAAACAGTAAGCTTGGCAAAAACACTAAAATAAACAACATAATCAAAACACAACAAACACAAGCAAACAAAACAAACCACAACAACAGCAACAACAACAATCACAACAACAACAACAGACAACAAAGCCGCATAATAAAACAAACACAATCTAACAAAAACAACTGAACAACGAAACAAACACCAACACCAACAACAACAACAAGCGAACTACGAAAAACAATTTTAACATAATATAAATTATATACCCCGACCTATTTTTAATCATAAATTAATAATGATATCATCAGAAATCAATAGCTAATTGGCAGATAAGTAAATCACATTCTGTAGTTGTTAAATCATATATGGTTATTCATTCTTAGAGGGATTCGCATTAATAACTTGGGTTTCGGTTTTTCATTGGTGCCTTACGATAGAAATGCTACGAAGAATTGCGTACGATTTTGTAAAAAATTACGCCGCAAATATCGAGAAAAAATGCTCACCGAAACGATAAGGATTTATCTTAATTCTGTAAGGTTATATCTATATTTCCCAGGCTTGCCGAAATTTAAGCACGTTTCTTTCAAAAAATAAGTAAACAAACAAGATGGCAATGTGGTAGGTCCGTTTTGTTTAACGAATGTTTTCATGTCAACATAAAAGTTAGCTTAAAATCTAATTTCTTCCAATCGATAAACCCATCACAATGTTGTTCAATTGTATTATTTTAATAAAAAAATTTGCTATTTTTTTATTGTTATTAATTTCTAAAAACGCACGTTCTCCAATCAGAACAGTGATTCCAATATGTTTGATAATACAATATTTTATTTTGAATCATGATAGTTTTCTACACAAAATTCGTGCTAAACTGGTAAGCATTTTTTTATCGAGCGTAAGATACAAAATGAATTTTGATATCTTCAAAAAAAAAAAAAGTCTAATTATTATACGATATTTAAATAATAAGTAACTGATCATAACTTAACTTAACCTAACACAACCTAACTTTATTTCTTTTTGATTCGAATATTTTTCCAAATGATCAGTATAAATTTTAGTAATGCGAAACACGTTATAACTATATATATATATATTAAAATATTATATTATAATTATAATAATAATTATATTATATATAGTATATATAATATAGTATATATAAATATATATAATTTATATATATATATAATAATATATATAATATTATATATATTACTATATAATATATATATAATTATATATATATTATATATATATATATTTATATATAATATTTATATATTATAATATATATATATCTATATATATAATAAATTATATATATATAATTATATAGTATTATAATTATGATATAATATATATACTATATGATATATATAGTATATATTATATATATATATATATATAATATATAATAATCAAATTTTATATTATATAGTTTTATATAATTGAATGTTATGAATAGATATATTTTAATTATTTGATAGCCTGGATGTGGTGTGAATGGCGGGTAGTAAGGAGTATAAGATTATAATCAGCAAAGTTCAATTTAAAGATTACGGGTTCCGGCAGGATTTTTTGAGGGATATCCGGCTAATTCCCTGTTCCGGCCGAATAGCTTGAAAATTTTAGGAGTTCGCGGTAATATACTTGATACTATGAATGATATTATTAATTATAATATTAACTATAAATTAATATTTATAATATAAATATAAATTATTTTATTATTGATTTATAAATATTATTATATAATATTATTAAATTAAAATGATATATATTAAATGAAATATTGATATAGATAAATTATATTAAAACTCTACGCTTATATATAATATTCCATTGATACCTCCATTGTTAATGCACTACTATTTTATTTATTATTATGTGTATATATTCATTGAAGAGATGTATTATTACTTAATATGTTAATTACGGCTATATTATTGGCATATATATGAAGTTAATTGATTATTATTATTCATTATGAAAAAAATATGTAATGTGTATAATATAATTTATTATAATAAAATTATTTATACTTTATACATTTATAATTATACAGTCATAAAACTTTTAATCTGAGATTGAAATTAACTTTTAATTGAATATAATTATTAATTATCAATTTTTTTATAATGTATTTAAATATATCTATATAATTGTAATATGCTATTTGAAGAGATTATTTTAGATATATGTTACTAACATTATAATTTAAAATATTATATACTTATTATCAGGAGCCTTCTCCACTTCCTTTTCATTGAGTGCAAATAGCGAAGTATTGATTTTATTCCATATTATATAGAAGAGATCTATCAGATAAAGATGTATACATGAGCATATACTAATAATATATCATATATATATATATATATATATATTGATATAATAATGTAATAAGTAGTATGTTTTAAAAGCTAATATCTATTTAAATATGATGATAATATTATTAATATAGTATTATCCTATAATAATATATTATAGTTTTTTATATGTATATACAATATATATATATATATATAATATAATTATTATATATAGTATATAATATATATATAATATATATATATATATATATATATTATTATTACCTATATGATATAATATAAATATATAATATAGTATATAGTTGATATATAGATATATATCAATATATACGATATATTATTAATATAATTTATATATATATATATATATTATATATATAACTATATCTATATTATTATATATATATATATATATATACTATATATATATACTATATATATATACTATTATTATATTATATGTATATATATATATATATATAGTTATATTATATATATAATAATATATATTATATATTTCATATTATATATTATAGTTATTATTATTATTATATATTATACAGATACGTTAGCAATTGGATAGATGATAACGAGAAAGATTCGAATATGACCTATTAAAAATAATTATCGCGATAAAGTAAGCCAAACCTGATTTTTCATGAGATAAGAAACGGCTTTATAGTGCAAACACGGCGTGAATAGAATATGAAATTTCTAATCATCGGTGCAGATAAGGAAATCATATATAGGGATGTTACGATAGTATTCGTATTCAGGTATCCGCACTTACGGCAAACATTCTTTTTGTTTCGGTATTGTTAACATGGACAAGAACATGCGTGTATACTTCCTTCACCTTTTTGGGAGGAAGAATTAATGAGAAACTTTTAGATTCAATAATAAGATACTTACCTCTATATGATTATTTCTAATTTTTGCCTTGATAACGTAGAAATCCGTTACCCAACTCCACAAAAAATACTGTAAGTGTAAGATAGTGATTGCGGTTCTTATCACTTTCAAAAAATTTTCATGCTGATCTTTCTGACTTTTTGAGAATATTTATTTTTTTAAGCAATTCCTGTCCTTCATTACGAGGATTATATAATCAAATATAGTCGAGTAAGACATTTAGAAATAGAAATCTGATTTTTAAATAAACTGTCATTACGGTATGTATGAATGTTCTGTTCAATAAAATTAGTCATTTTTGTAATATCTAATACCTAGAAACATCGAAATTAAACTCTTTTTCTACTCAACATCGATCTGAAGTTAATCAAATTATTTGAATAATATCTATCCATTTGGTTTTATTTATTGTTTTTTTTTTAGATTTAAGCATAAAAAAAATTCGGTAAAAAGCTTGGCTGTCTAACTATTTATTTTTTTTCTTCCTAAATTACTGCTTATTATTTTTTTCTTATTTATTATTCATATGTCTATTTATTATAATACTGTTTGGGTGATAATTGTACCTCCAAAAATATTACTTTTTACGTTATTTTTTATATAATTTTTGGGTTATAGGTCCAATGGGAGGTGGAGGAAGAAGTTGAGATCTGAGCGGGAATTAAAGGAAAAATAGTTGAAAAATGGAAACCCCGGCCTGTCAATATTGCGGCAAAAGAGGACACATTGCCAAGTTTTGCTGGTTTGCAAATTTAAATTTCGTTACCAAGAAAGAAGAAATGGATGAGCATCTGGAAAGTAGTGAAGATGATTAATCCTTTCATACATGTTACATAATTTGTGTATATCTTACATAACACAATTATACAATATAAATAATTAATAGGCAATAGCTTTGCTGAGCAGATTCTACCCTTCTGCAATGATCAAGTACTTATTATGTTTGTAATAAACTTTACATAGAATAGAGCTCTTAGACAATCAATATTCCCTAGAATAGAAAGTAAATCAGAGCAATTTTTTTACATATTGAGTGAGACCTCTTTAATTTCCATCCAATTCTTCCCAATTCTCTACCTGACGGCACAAAAGGCCGAGAGAGCAAGAATGATTACGGAAACCTAATAAGAAAATAATATTCAATAAAAAAATCTATAAAATACATATTACGTTAACAAGGTAGCGAGCCTCTAGGATTTTTTTATTATATAATATATTCAATACTAAAAATGGATTAGCATAAGTACTGAAACTTTTAGTTATAAGATTCGCATTATAATGTGATTTCATTATGTATATCTTCAATATTTATATATATTTAGAATATTATGTATAATATAAATTAAGTATTTGTCATTGTGTACTTTAGCACGATATTTTTGTTTCTAATATATAGATAGATACCTATATACTATTAATATATATATCATTATATATAAATATATTATATATATATATATATATATATATACTATATATATTATATATAACAATTTTGGGGTATATATAATTTAAATTTCAGCCCTAACGTAGGATGTCTGAGTGACTCAAAAAGAGAAGTAAGGACCTTTGGGGCTGAGGGCGATGAAAAATATCCTGGTGAAATATACAATATTCAAGATCAGTGCGAATACGCTCTGGGCGAGAGCTTTTCACCTTACGTCACTTCTAAAGATCCCTATGACGTATGGACGCTATATTTGCTTTTCTTCTGTTCTCTTCTTTCTTTTTAACTTTCCCCAATTTGTTTATTTATTAACATCAAACAAATTCCTTATTTAGACTTTAGAATTTTAGATGGACAAAACATAAACAGATAACCTAACATAAAATAGTTATTATTTTATTTATTTTTTTTTTTTGTGCTACTTCATTTAGGGATGACATGTTTATAAATTTATTTGTTGGCTTTTATTTTTTGATTTTAGATTTAAAAGCAAAAGTTTTCCAAATGAAAATTTTCGAAATCTTTGAGCTTCAATTAATTAATTTATTTTTTAATTATTTTTTATCAGGCCGTTTGTCGAGAGCTTTGGTGTCAAAATCGAACGCACGCCATGAGGACACATCCGGCGCTTGAGGGTTCAGCCTGCGAAAGAGACAAGGTAAAGAAGAAGAAGAAGAAGAAGAAGAAGAAGAAGAAGAAGAAGAAGAAGAAGAAGAAGAAGAAGAAGAAGAAGAAGAAGAAAAAGAAAAGTTGTTCATTGAAGTATTTCTATAAATTGTTAATTGTGAGCCATACCTTGTTAATAACGCGTTTTATTTAATTTCAGCATTGCATCGGAGGGGCTTGCGTGAAGAAACTGGAAAAACCCAATTCCAAGAAATCCCCGTCTATTCCCGACAATTCCGAAAACGAAATCCCAGATTCCAAAAGCCCAGAATGGGAATCAAACAGCCGACGTGACGACACTCCAAGTCATTTTGGATTGAAGGATCTCTTCAAAAGAATTAGAAACTTATTTAATAAGTAAGTAGAGTTTCTCAGTGAACTTTTTGATCCATTTTCGTCTCTCCTATTTTCAAATTTTTAATAATAATAAAAAAAAAAAGTATAATTTTAATTAAATTATATATATTAAAGAAGGCAATAGCAGTAAAACAAAAAAACATATTAGACAAAAATATTTTTTATTTCACTTACTACCGCAGTTACTCTAAATTAATCCTATCTTTTTATATTCTTCTAATAGTATACCTCAATAATATAAATATATGAATATATATATATACCATGTTAAATTATACTATATATATATATATATAATTATATTTTATTTATCTATTTATATTAATAAAATATTATATACTTATATATATATACTATATAATATATAAACCTATATATATTATATAAAATAATTATATTACTTATACTTAGGGTTAACATATATTCATATTCAAAAAATACTCACAATATAATAACTTAAAGAATGGAGGGTCACATAATAATATTACTATAATTATATTAGTGCCCCTGTGTGGATCCCTAATCATACTATATCTAAATATATTTACCCTTTCCCATTTTATATATATTAATATATTATTATATATATTATATATATTACAATAGTAGATCATATACGGATACATATAATAATATATCATATATATATATAATATAGGGGTTTAATATCTCATTACTGGATATTATCATGGTATATTAGTAGTTATATATATATTATACGTATAATAAATTTTTACCTTTCATTGCTCTACTATAAAAATATTTTCTAAAGAAAATAATTTAAGAATAGTGAAAACAATTATTATATTAAATCTATATAATATTACATTAGTCTTTATTATAATACTATATTATATATACATAGTTAATATTTTTCTTTTACTCACCGTTCTGGTATATATATAATATATTATATTGTATGGGTATTACGTAGACACAAATAATAGAATTAAAATAAATTAGTTAATAACTCATTTTATTCCATGGCGTTAATGATCATATGTATTTATTATGTTTTCTGTAGATCGAATTATGTAACCAATTATAAGATTGTAGTGTATACTAGCAAAGCTGATGTTCTTTGTGAAATGGATTCTGATGATTAGCTGACGGGATAAAACTGACGGATAAGCTGTAAGAATTATTCCTTGAGGCCAGAAACATGGATGAACGGGGATTATGTAATATTATTTTCATAATGCGATAAAACGGGAGTGATTACCATGATGTAGTAATTGATGGCGCATAAGTGATTCTTTTCTTTTGAGCTTTTAGCGCGGACACTCACCTTTCCTTCAATCGACAGAGAGTCACACAGAACAAAAATACATAAAATGTAGAGATTGTCATGTTGGGTGATTCATTGGTATTCTACGACGGGATCAGCACGCAATCAGTGGACCACATTACATAATGTAGGCAGAAATCAATTTAGCACTATTATATAACTGAGAATGTAATAAGTTTAGTCTATTAAGAAACATGACCATAAATTTTACAGATTTATCAATTGCTTGTTAATTAACGATTAATGCTTTCTAAGTACACTTTTGTATTATGCATAACTAATAATAGACATTATTGTGTCACACTTATATACTAAGTATTATCTTCACTTTTGACCTACAAACTCTTACACAAAGAAAATTACTCTTTACAATCAGGTGCCTTAATATATATTATTAATAACAATACTGCTCAAACTAAAAAGAAAAACAAGAATTAAAATACACTCACTAAGCTGCAGTGAGGTGCAGCCAACACTTTTTATGCATTATACCATAGTACTCAAATTTTTTCTCACTAAGATGATAGTTTTCAGTATGATGTCACGCCATATTATATTAATTATTATTATTAATAATTACTACTTTATATCTAAATACTTATATACATACTCACCTATTATCTTTTATAATATCTCATACCACACTGCTATCTACTCACCTATATCTCATTATCTCGTTAATACTATACAATCTTCTTAATTGGTAAATAATCTAAGGGTAGTTATATATTGAGTAATCTATATATATAAATTATAATCATATATTAACATACTATATATACCTATTTTTATTATATAACTATATATATACTTCATAATATAAAAACAGTATATATTATTAGTTACCGGATATATCCAAGTTAGCGATATACATATATATATTAATATAATATCTTTATGATAGTGATTAATATATAATTAATATATATTATCTATTTCACGTACTCTTTTATATCACCATATATATTTAATATATATAACCATCTCCAACAAAATTATTATGTTAATATAATATATTATAATAGTATAATTAGAAAATTTCAACATGAGAAGAATTGAAGCCAATTTGAGGTATCTCTTTATCACAGTCGTTAAATATTGTGGTTAATATAGAATCGTCCATTTAGATATTAAAACAAGAGATACGGACTAACTAGTAGTTGTCGATAACAACGTATAGAATGCCCGTTGCAAATCTTGAGCAGACAGGCTATCCTACATACACTAAGGCGATAACATTCAATCGACCAGCAAAAGAGGATTGACGGCAATACTCAACCTTCACTTTAGCGTTCGCAATATTTCGCATGGACTGAGCAAAAGGGATCGGGCCACAGCCTCACGCTCAACTATACAGTTTATTCGAGAGACAAGATGTATAGGTTATATATGGTCCAGAGACGGGAGCACTATGCTAGGAAGCCAAGTAGATTAAGCTTGCAGATATATCAGAACATAATATCCTATAAACACACACATACATGCAATATAATTCATCTCCAATCATCCAAGAATGTTTTCTGTACTTCGTACGTTGATAATTCTCAATACTGTTTTACCTTATTTAATAGCTCATGATTCAACGCAGAGTGGATGCAATGAGACTATTTCGAGGAGCTACAGGTGAAAGTTTCTCTTGTGCACTGCTTCATTCTACATACCCTATGAGAGAAGACGTTTCGGAGAATATAGTCGAGATACACGTTTCAATTATACTAGAGACCCAAAGAGGTGTATTTCCCAGCTTTAATTCTCTTAGAGAGTCTATTTGGGTGATATATCCAGCTTCACAGCTAAAGACAACTTCTATATATGATACATGGCATCGGATTTACGTTAAGAGCTATTCAATTTTGATGAAAGTTTGTCAAAAAAATCTTGTTCCTTAACGATATTTTTATTAACTTATATCTGATCCATCCAAGATATTGAGGCCCCACTTAATGGACGCATTTTTGGGTCCAAATTTATTTTATTTTCACACTCTGTACTAAAGTAGCTCTTTTCTAATTCAGAAAAGTAGGAGAGCATTCCCCTACGTCCTCTTTTATTAAATAAAAACTTTTATACACCAGCACTGTTGTCTTGCTATACTAGAGATGACAAAGGTTAGTGTCTCGCCACGTCGTTTGCTCGCGAATGATTATACGTAGGAGAATACGCACACTTATCGGCATAAGGAGAAATTAGGGTTAGTATAATAAGCAGAACAAGATGAGCTGGCGCTCATGGGTAGGATAGTCGTCACAGGATTGTATCGGTATGATTCTCGACTTATGTATCATGTGACTCTATAGCGGTCAAGATCATTCTTCGAATCATTTATGCTCTAGTATATCTACCTCATCAAGATAGTCTACTTTCACCAAATAAGTGATAAAACACTTTACTATACTCACTCACATACTCAATAATAGTTTTGATGTTTGACTATTTGGATAAGGCAGAACTATATTTTAATGTGCGTGGCTCTGTTATGGTGTTTATCATCTAGCATTTATTATGGATGGGTGCTCAAGGTACATATTCACACGATCCATTCGACCAATCATCATCAGATGAGCTGAGCGTGGCAGAACACATAAAAGATTGAGTTAACACACCAAAGCGTGTATAGTTCAATGTATCCATAGAAGAATAATGCGCGGTATAGGCAAATAGATGACTGCGACATTAGCTTCTTTCTATATCACGAGCACGTAAAACACAAAGTAGACAAAGAAAACGATAACGCCTTAAAAACCAAAAATTTAAATAATTCTCAGATTTGACATACAAATTTCTTTACATAACTTGGTTTTCGTATATATTTAAGAAGGCTCCTAGGCATCATATTTCTTATTAATCTAATAAATCATTTCGGTTTCATATAAATATCGCTCACCGTTAAGCAATCTCCTTACAGGATTCAAACCATACGAGTATACATTTTACTATCGTATATATGTCTGACCACTCCTCTTATGTTCTAGATGGGAATTTGAGATTAGACTTTTACAGTCACAAAGTAGTGTGTTTCCGTGCAACTGAAAGTAACAAAGTGAAGCTCTTTCTCGCGCCATTGAAAGAATAGCAAATGATCTAGAGTCCATTCTGCACTCGACATACGATACATCTGCGGCGAATAGCCGATACGCACCAATAGGACCTGTGTTATCCAACCGGCAGACCGGTGCAATGAAACTCGACATCAATCACCATTTCCAATAGTAATATACGTGAGGCTTGGGTTTCGGAGTTTGGATTGCACTGAACACCCCGAATAGAGCGAAAAGAAGCATGATGTCGTCAGCAGTGTCCGACATGAATATTGAGGAATAAAAAGTTCCAATTATCTCATACTAAAAATAAAAGTACTATTGAGTTCACTATATACTATCTATTATTCATATGCTATCTTATCACACAGACACAAATCAGTTACTTCTAAATATCTGATAACCACATGTAAGCGAGAGAACAATTTACTTGCATATTAGTAGCGAGTGAGGTAACTAAATAAAGGACATTTTATTTAATATAGCATTACGTTTAATTTTTAGGGCGAGACCGCAAGGTATTGAAGTAAAAAATTGACCTAAACATTATACCTAGAGCCATACATTGTAACACACCTCAAGATTTGAGTGCTGGATACACTCACAAGTATCAATTATTGATGAGTTTAATGCAGTGAGAAGGTCTTTATGCACGAATTGTATGACAGTCAGCAATTAGATAAATCACATTACCATTGATTATTCACATAATACTTATATATATATAGCAGCCCACAGGTACAAAAACAAAACGCTTATATTTTGCCAGTTCGCGATTCAGTACTGAATGTAATATATCGTCATCATTCCCATCATGGCTAATTAATATTCGATCGCGATAAATAACTTACTATACTGCGAATTATATAAAGGAGCTCAGTTGATGCTGCTCCTCACTAGGATTGCCGTTACTATTATGATGAACGAGGTCGGATTACTCACATCAATATGAGCATGTAAGCATGATACTCATATTGTAGTGAGAAAGATGTGAGTCTTATAGTGAGTAGTATATATAACCCATCGGAAGTAGGATGTATAGAAAAATCACTATCAACTAGACTAATAGATTGTTAAAAGAAGCAATCAATATATATATATTCGCCGAGCAATAACTCAATGAGCGAAATTCCGGCATATATACCAATACTATTACATTATAGTATATATCAGCACGGAGTGTCACTTTAGTAGCACTAGGCTGTTATGTACGGCTTCAGCAAGCTAACCTATGCAGCATATATTCTATAATACAGCATATAAACTTTAGATTCCTCGGAACTCTGAGAAATGCTGTCAGAGGGATGTAAAGTATCACTTAATTAACTCGAGAGTATATTGATTCATAACTCTCTTAGGACAATTTTACGAGTCTACTTATATATTTAAAGCACTCCTTGAACTCATTGCTAATTGTATCATTAATATGTTAATCACACTTTTTATATTTATCATATCATTAACATATGCTACTATCCCCTCATCAGTGAATAAACTAAATAGTATATTATATATAATCACTAGGTATTGAGTTATAAATATATATAAGAGGAAAAGAGAAACATATTAATTTTTTGTAATATAGTTTTTAACTCAACACGTTATTATGAAGAGTCATAATAGACAGAATAATACAGTATATAGCACTATGAAATAATATATTTATACATATATACTAATAATAAATATTTTAGGTATAAGTAGATCAAGTAAAAACCTGAATACGTGAAGAACTTATATAAAGTATATCTAATCGTTGTCTCCCAAGTCCTTAAAAGGAGACTTTTACCGTTTCTTCCCGCTCGACGCTACTTAATAATACTACTAGAAAATAAGGCTTTGCATGTAATACTCAACTATTGTTGATGTATAGTTATATTATTATATATACACGTATCGAGAGCCTACATTATCAACTATTACTTATGTTCAGCCAGACTATACAAGTATTAACTATAGTATAGTATATCTCCTAGTAATATAAGTAGTCGTAGAATACTACTATACTGTTCATATTCCATGTATGTTCTAAACAGCTAATGTGAAAGGTATATAGTCAATGAATCAATAGATATCTTAAGGTAATTATAGTCATTAAAAATATTTTTCTTATTATGCAATCTATTTTTTTCTTATTTGTTTTAACTTTTAAATCTAATCTTAGATATCGAATATTATAATTTTGGTACTCCAAATAATTAGTTTGGATGAAAATCTTAATATAAAAATTATAGTTTATAACAATATAAGTTATATTCTGCCGTGCACAATGGCTGCATTTTGTATTAATTTCTTATATCAGATTTAGAATGACATTGTGGCATGTTTAGTCTGTTGATTTGGTCGTAGGATTCTCAAAATATGATTTCCGGAGAAAAAACTTTATTTTTTAAATGCGCTTAAAAAAAAAGGATATATATCAATATTTAGAGATAATTAGGGACAAATAATTTTATTTTTTTTGTTTTTGTTATTTTATTTGTAACTAGTTATATCTTTAAAATACAGAATTGGTATTATTATTATATGAAAAAGTAATTTGGAAAAATTTTGATTTGAAGAACATTTTGTTTGTTTCTTATTATTGATAAATTTAACAACAAAAACAAATATAATAGCTAGTATCACCAAAAAGAATATAAACATTTGCAAAAAATAAATTAACTGTTTCAAACTGATACGTGAGATGTGTTTTTAGAGATCCTTATGATATACATGGATCATTATTTGAACTTGATGAGGCAAACACTCGGTTCAACTAATAGGAAAGCATACTTTCTATTTCGGTAGAGGAATTCCAACCTTCCCTAAAAAAAGATAGTTTGGCATTTAAATTATCAAACCAGGATATGTTAATTGAGAAAAAAAATGTTTTCATCATATATATTTTAGAGTTTGTCTTTTTTGAAATTAGTTGAAGAAGATCTGTACCATTTGGATATTAGAAATATTTGATTTAGTTATCGGAGTTCCATACTAGTAAAACATACGCTTTTATAATTTATCACTTCATTCAAAATAAATCATAAATTTTATGATGTTGATAGTATTTTATACGGTCTTCTTTATTCATTAATAAAAAGTAATGATTAATTGATGATAACGATATTAATAACTAATATCTAGATTCGTAAAAAATAAAAATATAAATAACAAGTAAAAATAATAAATATTGGAAATATTATATATATATATTAATACATGACATAATAAATATAATATAATAAATTATAATATAAAAAAACATATTAAAAAGATTAATATCAAGATATTAAGTAATAAAAAATCTGATAAAATTAATAAATAATAAAATATAAAACAATATATTACTTTTAATAAAAAAAAGTATATAAAAAACGATACCGCAAAAAATCAACACATTATTTCAAATTCAGAACATGAATTGTGAATTTATTACAGAATATATTATTTATAAATATAATATATATATTATAATATAATTAATGATATCATAATATATTATAATATATATTTATTTACTTTAATCATTATAAATATAATTATATAGCACTATAAAAAAAACTTAGGTGAAATAACTATATTTAAATTATAATTTAAATATATATTATATTTAGGATTATTTAAATTAGAAACAACACATAGAAGGGTAGAGAAAGAATGAGAGAAATAAAAAAGAGGCAGTGGAAATAAAGAGAAGAGCTAAGAGAAAATTGGGAAGTGCTGGACAGGTGGTTGAAGAAGAGAGGAAATAGTAGACCGTGGAATGAAATGAAGAGAGAGTAAGAGAGAGAGTTATAGTAACGTCACTCGAAAAGTTTAGGGTTTTGGAGGAAGAAGATGTATTGAAATTGGTGGTAAGAAAAGTATGGATACATTAGTAAATTATGTCTTGTAATAATGATAATAAAATAATAAAATGTTTGTAGACACATTTAAGATTTTCTACATTTGTTTATACTTGCTACCCCACAATCAATCACACTACTATCATTCTTACGATCACTAATAAATATCACTATATAATATTTTAATTAATATTAATTATACTATAAGGAAAATAATAATATAGAGTGAACTTTATACATTTTTGAACTCTATATTAAGCAGAAATATTTTTAGGTGCTAATGTTAACATAAGAAAAAGTGCACAAAATTGGTTATTTTGATAAATACTAGTAAAATTTCAAACATTGTAAATCTATTCTTGCGTGATTTTGAATACTATGTTGTTTGGAAGAGTGAAAAGCAATAGATTAATGTCAAAAATTAAAGAGAAGAAGAAGAAGGAATTATAAGCGGTTAATATTAAATCTCTCTTTATGGCGACCAAACAAAACAGGTACGGTGTAGATAAATGGTTTACTTAGTTTTTACTGAGTCAACAGCACTCTTGTTTAGTGATCTAGGGAGCATTCGGTGAAGCGATCAACTATATGAAACACTCTTTATTTGGCACAGGTTGAGGCACTTATTCTTCGTATGCAAAAACACTTTAACATAAAGGAGGCTTTAACATATTTTATAGATTTATTGGGGTGTTGCTCAGAAACAAAAAAAATCAAATAAGATAAAAAAAGAAAATAAAAAACAAAGGAATAAAAATAACATATATTATTCAAATAATACTCTTTATACAAAAAAAAAATATTTTAAAAAAAAATAATGTGAATTAGATACTGGGCTTAATGTTGGGTAGGAAATAAAATGTGTTCAGTAATTGTATACAGAATCGAAGAAAGATAAAGTAAGTTCAAAAGTGAAAAAAAATAGGTTAAATTCTAATGAACCAAGTGAAAACGATGAAACGCACATACCATTTCAATAGGCACAGCTTTAAGCTACAAACAAATTGCAATGTATTGTTTTTTTCGCTTCATTTGTTTTTATTGTCAAGTGTCGGGTGTCAACCGTATCCGTTCCTTGGGGAGTTCTCAGGAGAGACCGATCATACACACACACAGTACCAGGCGAGGGCGCTTCTCTCCGTTTTTCCTTCGAAAAAAATTTCACTGTGCTCTTTTTCTCCGGGGTGGGGTACTACGTTCAATTGGTTAATTTTTATCACTGTCGACACAATTATGGTTCCTCTCGTGTTCCGTTTCTTTCTTTTCCCTGCGCTTACGAAAGGGCATGGCCCTGTTTAAATCGTGAATTGTTTTGGCTTTGAGCAGGAATAGATGAAATAATTTTCTTAAAACATTTTTAGTCACTCGTCTTTGGTATTGAAAGACTTGGTGTTGAAAGATTATAAAAAGACAAGGTTCCTTTGAAAAATGTTCGATTCAATTTTTAAAACGAGTAATGGTTTGACCATTGTAACGCCTCTGTGGTAGAAAACGCTCACTCCTCCCTGTTGTTTACCCCGTCGCGTCCTCTCTCTTCCTCTCTCTCATCCTCGTCTCTCTCTCTCTCTGTCTATATTTATATATATGAGCGCTACTACCAGTTTTTGTACAGAAGTGTGCGATTTGAAAAGTTATCGAGTATAAAATACTGTATAACATTTTGAAAGAATCATTTTTCAAATAATAAATTAACTATTATATATATATATATATATTATATATATTTCTATAGTATATATGATATATACTATATTATATATATATATATATATAATTATATTTGGTCATAATATAATATATGAATATATAACCTATATTTATATATATTATCTAAATAATACATTATTAATATATATAATTAATATTATATTATGGTCTATTTAATTGTATCGTATATATATCTACCTTAGAAGGATATAAAATGTTTAAATTTTGAAAGAACTTTTAAAACAGAATATAATCAAAGAACATGAATGTAAAAAAAAAAAAAAATCACTTAATATATATAAAAATATAATAATAAAAATATTAAAAATAATAAAAAAATAAATAAAAATAATAAAAATAAATAAATAAATAAAAAAAAAATAGTATATATTAAAATGATCATTAAAAAAAAAAAATACAGAGAAAATTCCTTTAATTTTTAAAATAAAAATAAATAAAGAGAATGAAAAAAAAGATTCATTCTCAAAACCGAAATAATAACAATTAATAAACAATTCATGATCATTATGGTTAAAGAACAAAGAAAATAATTTTCATATTCAGTTTCATTTCATTTATCTTTTCAACAGTAATTAACGAATAGAAATTAAAAAAAAAAAAAAAATAAAATAAAGGAGAGTTAAATAATAATTTAGACGATAGTCACAATGCTTTCACAAAGAAATTCAAATTATGCTCTAATGATGATCATTTTTTTTATATTTTTTCCAAAGGATACTTTCAACGTTCCATTGTATTACCCAATTATACGGAGTGGAACTGTCTAGGGAACTGTACCTAGGATCGGACCAGGGATTGAACTCTTTACCTTGCAACGATTGGCGCCCCACCTTTAAGTAAAATTAAAAAATAGTCCACAAATTTCGTATATAATAAAAGATTCATTATTATTGAGGTTATAATAATAATATCATAAATAATAATAATAATAAAATAATAATAATAATAATAATAATAATATAAATAATAATAATATAATAATAATAATATATAATAATAATAATAATAATAATAATAATATATAATAATAATTTAAATAATATAATATATTTTATATATATATATAACATATATCATATATATATATATATAATATATATATATTATATATATATACTATATATATATATATATATATATTATATATATATATATATATTAATTAATATATATAATATATAATATATATATATATAATAATATAATAATAGCAAGAATAGTTTCTTGTAAGTTTATTTAATTATTCCTACTGTTATAGATAGAGTTTTTATTCTGAGATATTGTCACTGCAATGTAATTTTTACTTCTTAATATTTTAATTATAAAATTTATCAATTTATATTTTATTATTCTTTCAGGAGATCGTCGCGAAGATCAAATAGCAAACGTTTGCATTTCATAAATAACTATGCTTCTCCATTCTGTTTAAACTCTTTTCATTCCAATAATATATATACATATATATATTAATATACTCTATATATATATATAATATATAATATATATATCTAATATAATACTATATATATTATATCTATATTAATATATAATGACTTACTAATCCTATTAATATAGATAATCTAAATAAATCGAATTTATATATTCATATTTCGTAACTTATATTAATACTATATATATATATATATATCTGTAAAATAGGTCATCATTACTTAATTAATTATTAACTATATATATATATATATATATAATATATATTTAATATCTATGTATGATATAGTATAGTTACTATATATATATAATATATAGATCTAATATACCTGTTATATTAGATAGTATATATCCAGTAATAATTCTCTTTGAAATCTACCCGTTTTAGTCTACCTATAATTTACCCGTAATCTATATATAACCTAACAGTAATCTACCCATAACCTATCTATAATTTATCAATAATATATCAATAATTATATAGTATCTATTTAAGAATTATTACACTACACTTAGTCTGCTAATAATTATAACCATTAAATATTAATATAACAATATATATATATTATATAATCAAAATGTTAATGAATTAGTTTAATAATATTGATTATCTAAGGTGAGTTCGAATTAATGTAAATTATTTATTTATTATAATTAATTATTAATATTTATATAATTGACTTTTAAGATATATATATATACTTTATATGAGTATTAATATTGTTATATATTTATTTTTTTATATATACACAGTCTTATATTATTTTATAATATTATCTTATTTATAGTTTATTATTAAGTATTTAATTTTATTAGTTAATTAGATGAGTTAGATAGACTCGATAAATCAACAGAGTTAAGTTGAGTTGAGCGATAATAGTGAGTAATACTATATGGAAATGATCCGTTTTAGAGCCTATAGAGAGCGAATCTACGCATGAACTGTGGATCACTCTATAACTTCATTGAAATATGATAATACATTCGAATTAAATAAAAACACCATATTATATAATATTATAAGGTATATTATAACTATCAGGTATAACTATACAAATGATTTATATAATTATAATATAGATATTAGGGTAATAAATTATATATTAATAAGTCATTATTATTACTTAGTTATAGAGCAGGTACTAGGGTAGAATTAATATATCCACCAAGTGTAAGTGATATAGTAGTTGACGTATATTAATATATAAATTCATTAAATATCACTTTAAAAATTACTATAAATATTACACATACGTTATGAAGGAGGGGTGAGTATGATCACGATACGGCAGACTTACATGGAGAGCTAATCCAGTTGAGTAATATAATTTAATTAAATAATTTAAATAATAATAATATACTGAATAACTAACCTATATAGACGCACATACACTCTATTCTCTATAATGGTGGTACTAATCTATAATATAAATACTACATGATTGAGAGAGCCTATAATATAGTAATTGAGAAATGCTAGTGCTGTCGAGATTATTGAAATGCTATTAAATTGTTGATGCTATACAGCTGCAGCAACTAAATGGTATAAGAAATATAATATGAATAACCCTAAACCACTGTGGCCCTAATTATTTCTTCGACCTAACTTCTATTGCGTAGAGGAGAGGGGAAGAGACAAAATGATTTTATTAAGATCGGAACTGACACAACAGGTTATAAATTACCTAAGATCGGACACTCCTCCCTATCACCTATGCGAAGAGAGCGGTACAACTACCGCACATTATTGTAATAATAGAATATGAGATTATTTGCACTCGACCACACGAGTTCTGGCGAGGATTCATGGGTATAACATTGGCCCATTCATACACGCGAATTGACTGAGAGACTGGGTCGGAGACCATGATGTACGAGCGGCCTAGGTGGTGAAGCATACTAACTCTATTAGAGCATACTAAAGAATCAACTGAGAGAGACTTCTCACTAACGATAGTATTGTTGGGACCGCGAGAGCCACATTGTTTCAAGTATCATTGAAAACTGAGCATGCACATATTTCGATCACTTTTAGATTAGTATTTACCTAACTAGAAAATTTATATCGATCCGATTATCTGAGGATTAGATGTTCCCTTTTAAAGATGAATATTTATCACACGCTACAATTTATGAGTTATTATTGAGTGATTTAACATCACCTTTGTCAGAGATGACATAATTATATCTATATTACCTATTTAACATGCACACTATATACGATACTGGAAGAGAATAAGCAACTATGGAGATTTAAAACAAAGGTAGCTTATGAACCTATAATCAAATTCGAGTAGTCGAAATTAAATTATTTATCATGAGATATCATGATTATTTCTTATAGTGAACTGCTGATGCAGAGTATATTCACATTATTTTGAATTCATTCTACATTCGAATATACTCTCCCACTAGAACCAGACTGACCTGTTATACAAGCGCCGTATCACTCACGACAGAAGAACCAGTGATTTATGAATCAGCTTACATTTGTATGTGAGATCTCGACTCACTATCAAATCCATCTTTGTACTAGATTTACTTATGTCGTTACTAAGTGAATATATGTTTAAGTTATCTTTTATGGGGAGTTCGAAAGGATTCAGCTTAATTTGATAATTGATTATTTTATATTTTATTTCATTAAGTATAATTATTTTATATGTATTTGACTAAAATTCTCTCTTGACCAAAGCTTTGCAGAATTTATATTTATTAATGATACCTGAACATCGAGCATAAGCAAGATCAAATCACAGCATCCTATCCAAGCTCACTAATTGAGACCTATTAAACTTGAATTACGTGAGCTGCCTGGGGTAATTATAACTTTTCTACGGAACTATCACAGATATGAATACATTAATTTGATGCTATAGAATGATATAGATCGAGTTAAATATTTATACTATGTAATCATTGAAATTGGTATTATTCAAATATTAAATGTTCCAATATATATCGTAATCAATCTGATGATCAGCTTATAATGTATATTCTTCTCCGGATAATCCATTGATTTTATTGTCTTTGCCTTTCACTCAAATATGTCATACCATTTTATAATACGTAAAATAAATCTCATTAGTAAATTTACTTATATACTATTGTAAATCTAAAGTTTAATTTTTAACTCCCGAAAAGTAAATAGATATATATATATGATAATCTTCATATTATATATAATATAATTATAATGTCCCTATAATCTCATGTATGTACTTATATTATTTTGGATTTAGTGCTAGAATCCGCGCGATACATTGCGAGCAATCTAAACAATGTAGCTGTCATTACTCAGTATGTAAATTATTACGTTGCCATCCTATATATAATAATATTTATATGAGATTAATAATATAATATTATATATTATCTAATTATTCTATATCATGTATATTAATTACTAAGGTTAAGGCATCTAGAGGGTCAACTATTAATATTATATAGTAAGTATTATTTTAATAGGTAGTTATATATATATAGGTGAGAAATTCGATATTACAAATTAAGGTTCTTTAAAGTCATAGTACGTAGCTGTATGTAATATAAGTATATTATAATAACTATATATATTTTTGTTTCATCAATAGTATATAAAATATTAAATTACAATATAAATTACAAAATTGATGATACGATAGAGATACTTATTTACCACCACGACCTAACCATTTCAGGAGCGCTATACAGAGTATCTACACCCACACGCTCCACTCAATCAATAAGGGGCTAATATTTGAGATAGGCCGTACCGATGAGATTCTCGGCCGAGGAGTGAAAATCATTATCATTTTATATAAAAAAATATTATAGACATAATTACAATCACATACTTATTTCATCTTAAATCTATGAGAGTAATAATAATTTCTTATTAAATTTCTCATGTTAATCCGCCCAACAGAACATTTCAACATTTAAATCGTTTTTACATTTATAATATATTTATTAATATAATTATATTATTTTTAATTATTCAATAATTTTTAAAGTCTTCATTTTATTGAATTATCTAATTATTATTAATTTGATTACCATATATATATATGAATAATTAATAAAATGAATGAGATAAAATAATTTATCTAGTAGAATAATAATTTCAGAATTAATTATATATGAATATGTATATTAAATTAATGTATCAGAAAATATGACATATTAGATGTAATTATAAAATATGTACTATATTTATCATTTTTCTTTAAAAATATATATTAAAATTATAATTAGAAAAATATAAAATTTTAAAATTCTCGTCTCACGTATCAAAATTTTATCGTGTCGCCACTATTACAGGCATAAAATTTCTATACTAATTATAGATTATATATTATATATAACTTTTACTTTTACTTTATCAACACATATATATATATATAATTTAGATATATAATATTAGATTCTCTTTTATCTGGTGTGTATACTAACTAATGATATTATATAGTATAACTATATAATAATATTATATATATATAATATATATTAATAATAAATGGAGGGTTATAATATATATATATTATATATATATATACTATTCCTACTATATAATTAATAATATATTATATATATATAGCATTATTTTTAGGGTGATATTACGTCTATTACGGTTATATCTCAGATATAATAGACCAATTAATAAATTTACTTGAGCTATACACTTCTATTATACATTTTTCTTATTCTACAAATAAACACGTTATTCTATAGTTGACTTCCCTGACTTACACCTTTCAATTAAGTAGATTGTCCAAGTGTGTGTAATTTTTCGTTCTAACTGAGGGGGTGCCAGGGCGTAATTTCTAGTAAATATTTTTTAGGCAATTACTCAAGTTTGTTATATTGATTTTAATTTTCTTGCATCAACATTTTTTATATACTAATAAATATATCTTATAATAATTATCTTAATTATAAATAGTTTTCATAATATATATTATATTATATAAATATCTATAATATTTAATTGATGGTATAGAATAGAGGTTAGTTGCAAGTCAGAGATCGAGATGTATATAGTAAAGATCAAATAATAAAACCACATTAATATAGTGGCTAATGAGATGGTACACGGCAAGCAGCAATAGTAACGGCAGCACAGAACACAATTGAGTTTTAGGGTCAACGGTATGTAAGCGACTATTTTAATAGGCTTATATTAAATACGTAATATATATAATATATTCATGGTTCTATTGCTTATGCCCTTATATTCGCAAGTCTCAAACTTATTGACATAATTTATAATTAGTTTTCATTTTTGTTAGAAAATTTTTTACTAATAGTATTTACTAGATTAAACAGATTAAATATCATTTATAAGTTATGACATAACAAAACCTTATATTCGAGTAGAAATAAATATATAAATAAAATAAAGAATATTGTTATGCTACGGTACACATATATTATGCACTAAGGGAGCTAAATTATGATGCTGAAAATTAAGATCGCGTTATGAACTATCTTAATATGTACTATATATCGGAGCTACTCTGTGAGGCTGTAAGTATCCACTAACGATGCTCAAGTACTACCATCAAGTGCAGGAGTCGCTACTCGCATATAATACTAATTGATATATATAATTTATATTTATTTAGAATTATTTATCAATTATATTTATTATATATACTATCTTAAAGTAATAGAGTGTAGGGCATTGTAGGCATTAAACATATAGTTAAACTTCTATCACCATGTTTTCCTTTTTTATGTGAATTTATGGATAATTATATATAGGCATTAATTAGATAAGCATATTCTGCTTTTTAATTATTATTGATAACCAAATACTTATTTTTTTTACCCGGTATATAAAAGCAACGTGTATTTTAGATTGTATAGGACTGTTTAACTAAATTATCATCACTTTCTTCAGACTCCCACCTAAACGTATGGTGCCCATGCCGACAGACACACCTTTTATTACATCAATCATTATGTTACAGTCAGCCGGCATAGTTTCTACTCACTTTGTATCAATTTATTATACACTTATAATCTTATCGCATATTATTTTACTTTATTATAAATACAAACCTTGATATCTCAGACTTTATCATCAATATATCCATACATTTTATTATTCACTTTTTGTTCAGGCGTATGAGAGTATCTGCTAGGGAAACACGGGTGTAAAAAAGAACATAATAACGTTCTTCTCTCATTAATCCGGAATCGCGAGCGGCGGTACTAGTATCATTTAGTTTGATTTCAGTGCACCATAAAACCATACAAACTTGCCCATCATATTATTATGGCTCACATCCTTTTATTAACTTTTCTTCTACACAAATCATATTTCCCTCTTATCTTTGTATATCCTTACTGTTTTCATTTATTACTTATCTCCTTATCCCTTATTATATCATCTTTCATATATCTACTATCCCATTCCTCTCCATATCTTATACGCCAGCTTAAATCTAACTGCTCTTCTCTTCTATCTTACTCTCAATCTATACTTTAATCTCTATCATATAACAACTGTTATATACGTATCAGAGTCTATACTATATTATCTCATTCCCATATATATATTACTAGTTATATTATAATATATATATTAATAATAATATACCTTATATCTCTACTCGTCAAAAATAACAGCACATTAGGAGTAAATAATTGTCAGTAGCAGCAAAAGGAAGAAGAGCCCTAACCACATGAAGACTCCCAATCATCAAAACACAGATACATAGCTCCATTCAGTGTAACTATGTATACACGCTTCAGAGACTTCGCTGACTAGTATTGGACAGAATATATTAGAAGTACGAAGGTTGGTGTGTGAGTACAGTAAAAATTCGTTTCTATCCTTGTGTAACTATTGAAAATTTTCCTTAGGATATTCAGTATGTGTAAATGGGATAGATTATGTGCGTGGGTATTAACTTATGTTTTATCTTTTTTTTTTGGGGCACTGGACGTCTAAAGTAGTCGATGGGATCCAATTAATCACGTTACGTAAGTTTGAACTTGGGCCTGATAATACAATTGGAGGAGGAGATTATGGTGTTGTCAATACTGTCACGGTCAAGGAGCATTTCTAGTGGGCAGGACAGATAACTGGTATGGATACAATAATCAAATATCCCAAGTTCTTCATATGGACATACTTGGGGTTAGGAACCTTGATGCACTTTTTGGTTCATCGAGACCCAAAGGTTTCGGCGAAATTGTAGCAGCATTCACATATCGTAGGGTTCGTAACTGTGTCACGAGCCAGGATGGTTCAATCAAGAGTACCGATGCAAAATGTCACCCGGTACACATGATATCTGTCTCTGGCGAAGGACAAGTAGCTATTATGGTCATCAGTGAAGACGCGACACCCATGAGCGGTGGTCAGAGAGTTTATTATAACGTCTCGTGCATAGAGAGCGGCACTTTCCATAGGCGGAAGCTTGAAAATTCGACAATTGGTGGTGACAGACTACCAAGGCTTGCCTGAGGTTATCTTAGTTAGAGGGCTTTTCTTGCGCACGAGGTGTATTTGAATCGTGTAGTAGGTGGTGCAAACTAACACAATAAACCTGGGTGCGACGGAGATTCATCTGTTATCAAATATCATCGGTATCTGTGACACACCCCTTTGATACCATTTATCCGGTCTGTGGTCTCCGATATTATTTTCGACTGGAGGAACCAGTATAACAGTTGCTGCCGTATATACGCAAAATTGTTCTTGCGGTGCAACTTTCTCATATGCACTCTTTCGGAGAAAGAGCACAGAATACTACCCAACATCAACGTGGACATCTCCTATATTTACGGGTGCATTAAATTAGTTTTCACTATTACACGTTCCTAACACTAATCAAACCCCAAAAAAGACGTTTCCTAAGTACTACACCGAAGAACTCATTGGGTAACCTAAGAGACGAAATCAATGTGAAATATGACGAACCTACACTTAAGACGGTTCAACAAATTTTTGATTAACGGCGTTGTAGTGGCCATCATATAGTCCCGGCCTCAACCCAACGAACATTTGAGGGATAATCCTGAAACGTCGGATCTTTACAGCTGCAACCCCGCTCCACAGAACCCTCCCGCGACGCTGCGACAGCACTGCATGACGTTATGGGATCAAAATCACTATCCATGGACATTCGCCCACTCATCGAGAGTACATGCAGGATGGTGTCAAAAAAATATGGCAGTCATCTCACAGAAGATCTTTGGGTAGAATCCTCGCCAAAGAAAAGAGGGGGGTACATATAAGGCAACAATCAGTATTTACGAGTAAAATCTGGGCAATTATGACGCAAAAGAACCCCTGTCGACAGGCACCGTACTTGGCGAAGCAAAAAATAATAGATTAAGGAAAACAGATATATACACACACACTAACTATATCATAACATCAAATCAATTTTTAATATTAGAAAACTAATATCATATAGTGAGAATTATATAAACATAATATACACACCAATATCTAGATATGTCGCTAGGTGCTAGTTAATTGACCAGATAGTTGGCACTTAAGTATCATGAGGGCTCTGTATATCGGCATTCTGTAGAGGAGTACCACGTAATGGCTTGCAACTTATATTCCTGCTATAAGCAAAACAATAAAATATCCAGCCCAAATAAACATAGTCTTATGTCACACTCCTATATGATGTATAACTAATTTCATACGGTTTAATGTGAATAGTTTGAAGAGAAAAAAGGCTATTATATTGTTTCATATTCCATAAGTAATATATATAAGTTAATATAAAAATAATAATACTACAATAATATTAATACATAAACCTTGAGGAGTCATCAAAATAAAGTAAGTGGACTTTGTATTCGTTCTTTCTAATATACCTCTTCTCAATCTGATCACCTCCTTCGCCTACGATTAACCTTAGTGGTAGTACGTTTTAATCTGTTGGGACGTAATTTTATGAGTTATGCTATTAGATAAAGTAATTTAATAAGTATAATATTATTGCAATATATTATTTATCATATATATCGTATTAACTGTGACAAATTATATATAATATAAGTAAATATTTATGTTCTCTTCTCCATATTGAAATAAATCTGAATGACAAATATTTTATGAGGATTTTAAAAGTAATATTATATATATATATAATATTTATAATATACATTAACATATATTACTAAGTATATGTATTATATCTAAGATAGATTATTATATTGATTGTTTGACCAACAGAGTAATTATAGCTTACTTTATTTAATACACACTAAAAATGGCTAGATATTACCTTCAAAATTTAATTATCCCACCAAGAAATATTTAAATATTTCACTATTTATTAACAACCCTATACCGTATGAATGTAGAGGCCCTTCTCATAAACCATTTCCTTACTCTTAAGAGATTCACAATTTAGTATATATGTACTCTATAGTTGATAATCTTAAATATTATATGATTAAGTAATATGTATATTATCACTGCGAGGATATATATTATATATTATTTTATTTATATAAATAATACTCCATCTTGATCTCTTAATATTAGTATATCTATTTATTAAGATTTATAATTATATTTATAAGAGTAAGATAAGACTATAAGTACATAAATTATAATATAATAGGTATTATATATATTATTATCACATTATATAATATATAACTGGTACTCTATATATAAATATAATTCATCAGTTGAAGGCCAAGCGGATCTCTCGGAGGATATCTTTATCGGCGATTCCAAGTAACCTGGAGGATGTACTGCCACTGACCTTGCGATTCTCATGACGACGGCAGTGAGGCCCATCAAATTTGCTCCGAAGAATGAACCGTAATCTGAAAGACAATTGCACGAAACAAAAGTTTTATTTTTATTGTATTGGGGGACGGTTAAAATATGGGTAGACATTTAATTGATATATGATTTACAAATGGTAAAAGAAGAGAATTATTAAGATATACTGAGACATTTCAGCTAGAAAGTTTTAATTACAGTATTCTTAAGAATGCTCCATTTAAATCTCTGCTTTGATTTAGACCAGTTATCTTGTGTGTCACTTGTTGTTTTCACGCAGTGGAATAAACAAGTGCTCCAGTTCTCGCACGCATGAGTTTTGCGTACGTAACAAAGAACGTTTGTTTACAAAATATATGGGATTCCTAGGGTAGTGAATGGAGCGACTGGTTTGGTAAGTGCATTAAACAGAATAATAAAATTTTCTTATCAAATGGTTTACATTACAAATAATCTCTCAAAAAGCAATTAGCTGATGGGTTATCGATTGTGACAAATTGCGAAGAATTAAAAAAGACTACTGTAATTCCATGTAATGAGACATTTCCACATCTCATAACCGAAAACTACTACGCTCGCAACTGGTGGTTTTACCACACTATGTTTATTGCGGATATTTATAACGGTGCCATTGTGTTACTAATAAGTGTTGCACAAAAACATCGAGAATTCTAATAGCCATAACCGATTTAACATTGAAATTTAGGTAAAAAGTTCTGCTGTGTATAGCAGGGCATATGAAAATTGGAGTAAGGTAGGCCATTTTTACATACTCTTAGAAAAATATTTGTCAACGTTTTGGACAGTATGGAGGCATTCGAAAATGCGCACACACATACAAAACATGTAATAATGCAACTCGCCCTTCTTTTCGTAGTATAGACGTATGTGTGTATGCTAGTTTATTTTTAATAATACAACAAATAATAATAGAAAAACGAAAACCACTTTTTTTTAGTATATTAAATAAACTAAACAATATTTACGTTATATCTCTGAGAGCTTCTCATGGTACCGAAGAATAAAGTAGAAAAATTCCACGTCAATCTGTAATATAGGAATCAAAAGTACAGATCATTTCCATCTAACAGAATAAAACATGTAGATAGATTATTATCCGTACGAAATTCACAGAATGATATAAACTTCATGAGATGAAAATTTCATACTATGAGACTTTAATTACTATTACGTTTACGTGTACAGAGCAGGTGATTATTTTATTCAAGACGTTATTTCTGACGATATTAAGATGGCTTAGCTCACGAAATAGCTACATCTGTGTATTTTTATTTTCAAAGATAGTTTATTCAATAAGATAAGTATATGTTTCAAGCTTCTACAGAAGTCGGCAACAAATATAATATTAACTATCATACTTGATCGAGACATGTACGCCATACTTGCCGCATAGCTAGAGTCATATCGGAAATAATTGGCCTTGAATTCGACCATTAGAGGCGGGATCAAAAGCTATATAGTCTTAAACATAACATACTATAGTAGCCTGAGTAAATTATATTTGTTAATATCAATTATAAGTAAAGCATTGATAAAATATACAAGACGGTATTATCAACTGTTCGTAGATCATTAGTTTTTATATGAACTGCAGAAGAGACATAAGAGAAGTAGATAAAAAGTGGTTTACTCGAGTGCGTGATGATCAAACTCTGTGTTCCTTGTCATGCTTATCCATCAATATCCTATAACATAATCTATTGTTAACTTGAAAAACCATTGCGGAGAGAGGAATGAAGCAATAATCTGAGGGTAGTTGGCATCATATTTATATATTATAAAGAAATTAGCAATATTGCTGTAGAGCATGTTATAATATATAAATACTATACATAATTTATAGATAAGTAAAATATTGATCTTACTAATTTTACTGATATAATAATTACTTGAGAATCAATGTGTAATTCGTTTGATAGTGTAACTAAAAAGTACGTGTGAATAGCCATTACATCAGTGAATTATTCGTCATTGTAGACATATAATGGCACGTTATGCGCACCATTTCTCATCATCTTGCATACAATAGAAACTAGAAAATCTACTCATTATTGATGTTAAAGACACGTCACGAAAGTTATCCATGAACTCAATGTAAGTGTGAATAATAGAGTCCTTGACTGAGCTCAGCCATCAAGGAAATCATGACTAACCACATGACGCGAATCACAAACTCGTGGAACTACACTCTCTGTGGCCAAGTGGTATGTTAGACTCTAAATACTATATTCACCAAAGGTCTTTTGTTCTACTAGCAAATCTTAGACGATTGACATAGACTACATCCATGTTGAAGAATATTAGTATTTCCTTGTGAAAGAGTTTGTGGTTCAATAGGAAAATATCAGGTTAAGTTGACCCAATAATTAATGCCTACTTCAAGCTATGGAGTAAATGCATAATAGAGAGCAGCCGTTACCACATTTAAGAATATAAGTGATATGAGATTATTTAATCATAACTAAAGGCCATTATGAATATCCCCGAATTTAGCGCTTAAATAACTTATATAAAGACATATATTTAGTGATGTGTATCTGATCGTATGGTGAAGATACAGTCACCTAACCTCTCATCTACTTATTTTATATAATGCTATTTTATGTTCTGATGAGATCTCTTGTAGTATTATTGAGATATTATATTGGTATAAATAAATAGAGTTATGCAATATAATTTTATTTATACATCCTCGTTACTCTTACGAATCCAAAATATTACATAATCCCCGTCCCGTTTCTGCCTCAAGGAAATCTGTACAGCTTATCCCGTCAGTTTATCTTCAATTTTATTAATCATAAAAGATTATTAATAGAACAATATTACGACTATTACACTTGACTTCAGTTAAATTATTTTAATAAATTTTTTACTATATTATAATTACCATACTAAGAGAAATTCTTATAATAATTTAAATATATTATAAAGATAATTCTATTTCTGATAAGATCGAGTAAATATAATTTTTATTCTTATAGGAATTATAACTGAGATGCTTGTTGTAATTCTATATATATTATTAGAGATGTCTATCATATCTATAAAGCCATACGCTCTAGTATATATTAGATAACAATACTATATAGAAACATTAGTATAACTTAATATCAATCAAGAGCTAAGTATTTTAATATATATATTAATATAATTAATATATACTATATAATATACTACTATATATATTAATATATAATATAAATAATTATTATATTATATATATATATATATTATATTAATATATATATATTATATTTACTTAATATAGTTAGTATATTATATAATATCATATATATTATTATGTATATTATATAAATTTAGTCCATCATATTATAGGATAATATTATATATAATACATATATATATACCGACTAAAATGGGACGTTTATGGCAAGATATACTTCAACACATCATTTTTAATATATTCAGTAACAAGTATTATTAAAAGCTGAGCTTTATTTATTCGAAACGTATAATATTGTATTTTAAATTTATAAGTCGTTATATTATGAGCTTATGAGTGCTACTTGTATACCTACTCTGAAACTAGTACATAAATTATGTAATGAAGAGTGTGTAATAAAGTTCCATTCAAAAACACATATTCAAAAATGACTCGTTTGAAAAAATAGCTATCCCCTGATTTATTGTATAGGTTAGGCCCTGGATATTATATTAAGCTTCACTACAAGTATAAGTCCCTTACAAAAGGAAGACAAGCCAAAGTTAACTATCCTTATTGGGCCGAATATCTATAATATAGAACAATTAAGTAACAATCTCCGCACTAAGATAAATATCTATTAATATATTTGTCAAAAAGTGTAAAATATTTTCATAATATTGATAAAATAAATAGTCAGAAACCGTACGAGTTATAATTTTATCTGAATGATTTCAAATGTATTCAAATTCATGCTTTGATGTAAGTTAACCTAATCAATTCTCATATACTAAATTTTAATTTACTAAATATTTATTAAAACAAATTTTAATAATATTTTCAATAATGAGTCTTAAGCGGTATGTAGTAAAATATTACCTCCAAAAACACTTTTGCTTCTATTCAGTATTGATACATCAATTGAGAGTGGTATTTTCTTATATATTAAAGCATAATCCACATCCTACACTCATATAACACTTCACAATGACTACACACGACAACACTACAAACTACTAATAAAGCATTGATACAATTACAAAGATATACATATATTTAATACCTTACATTAAATATATCTATAAATTATTTACCTAATAATATATATATATAGTAGTATTTAATTATAGTATCATTTTATTATTAATTCAGTAAATAGTACTTATACTATATTAATGAATTCAATCTTAACTGATAAATATTAATAATACGTTAAACTAAAGAACTTACCTATAGTATAATATATAATATAGATTACTAGCTCCATTATATCACTGATTAACTTCGAATTATTAATAAAATAAATATAGACATATTAACATATTACATATACTAATTATTATAAAATATTAAAAGTAATAATATAATATAGATAATAATTATTATTTAGTGTTATGAATATATTATCTCTATTTTATATTGTATTAAATTATTATTAGTGAGGTCCATTTTATTTTTATTATACTAAACATTTTCATTTTTTATACGTTTTATATATTTTATTATGATTATGCATTGATATAATAAATAGAGAAAGTTATACCAAGATGAGTAGAAGGCGAGAGCAGAAGACTAATTCAGACTAAAAAGTGTCTCCAGTGAAGAGAAAAAGGCTCTGTTAACATGAAATATATTTAAAGTGAAGAAAGACTAGGAAGATACTTGAATATGTGTACAGTACGTAAGGATCGCTAGCAGATAAAATATATGCCAAAAATGAACGGTTTGTTGGAAGGAAGGATTGAATATGGGTACCAACGTCAGAGGGAATAGCTGGGAATATGCTGGACTTCTCTGGACCCAAGACATGGTACGTTAGAACAAGTTTATGGGGAGTAATAGCAGGGATTTCTTCGTAATTAGCATCTGGCAACAGAAGAGAAACGGGATTTTCGTATAGTGGAAAATGGGGTGTTTATATTTTCTACTCCAGGGTTGTCTTCACAGCAACAGCTCCTCACTTTCCTGATGGCAGATGCTTGAAATTAAATAAAAGCGTTATTCAACAAGGTATTTGCTTTCACAACGTTAACATATTTATAGAAATACCTACCGTCAATCTGACCATATATCTTACCGTCACTGGCATTTCCTGTATTTATCATTTTTTAATTTCTGTACTTTCCTCTCTTTTTCTAATTTCTTTAATTCTTCTCTCTTCTTCTTTTCTTTCGCAATCTTACATACTATTATCTTTCATTCTACTGTCCTTATCTTTCGCAGGCTATGAAATCGACCATCGAGGCGGAATGTGTATCTGGGTGCGTAATCTTTTTAGAATACCTACATCTATCTCGCATAGGCTGTACATTCATCACACTAATTAATTATTGGACCGCATCCAAAGAAATTCGGTACTAATTTTCTAATTATTTGGAACTTTTTATTTTAAATCTATTAAATATGACATAATTATAAAGCCAACATAATATTATACATAACAATGTACTTTAAAATGCAATGTAGCCAAAAATAATAAATAAATAAAATAATAAACTAATTTATGTAAGTGTATATCTGTTATGTTGAATTGATCCATCATATATTTATAATGTCTAATGGAAATTGTATATTGATGTAAATAAATAAAAATAGGTAGGAAAAAGAATAGATAGAAGAAGAAAGTATATAGATGTATAGCAGAATATAAAGGTCGCAATACGTTTCTAAAATTGAACTTTTATGAAGATGATTGACGTAAGGTGAAAGCTCTGACCAGATCTGAGATCGACACGAGATCTTGATATTGTATATTAGTCACGAATATTCACGCCCTTACCGAGACAAATAAGTACATTTCTTTGTGAGTCTACACAGACATCATTAGGGCTAAATTAAATATATATAATAAAATTAATAAAATTAATATTAAAATAGTTTTATGATTATGTACATAGAATAAATTAAGTACTATAAATCATTTATATTAATTTTTATTATATAATAATAATATATATAAGCAATTTTCATAATATAATTATAAGTATATAAAATATATATATATATATAATTTAAAATATTAATAATAAATATATAGTATATTTAATTTAATATATATATCTTATATATAATCTAATTCATATCATAAGTAAATGAAATAATTTTTTTAATATCTTATCTTAATATCTTAATATATATATATAAATTAATGTAATTATTATTATGCAATGAATTTGTTTTGTGTGGATTGAATTCTAGTAAGAGAGATTTAGACAAAAATGGTAACAATATAAAGGGTAGGGTTTGAATCGTAAACAGTAGATAAAAGTAAGGTTATTGGTTTAGGATGGAGAGTGGAGGGGAAATACAATAAAGTTATCAAGTCGTGATTATGGTGTAGGATGATCAGCTGGAACAAATGTCTGTGATTTAATTATTAGAGGAATAGAATTATATAAAATGGTTAAAAAGGAGAAGTGATTGAGTCAAGAGGTGTCGTAAGGAAAGATCATGATATGGTAAGGGTAGGTTAAGTGCATGAGACATATGTAAAATCATTAGAACTGATGTAAAAGGGACTGAGATAGTGAGTGACGCCTAGATCTTAGAACTAGGTAAGGTTATGGCGGCGATATACCATGATGTACCTAATTTATGGTATAATAGGTCATGTATGTGAGATTATTTAGTCAGGGAAATGAGTAGGTAATCAGTCGATCATTGTTGTCTCGACTGATCTATGGATAATCTTAGGGCGTGTCAGGTGTAAAATATTTTGAATATAAATGGTGACAGGAATGAACGGAACTTAGAGTTATGTGGCTGACAACGGGGTTAAATTTGTACACTAGATAAAGTATTCGTTAGAAGTTTGGTCATGTGAAGACGAATGTCATCTCTAGTGTTTGGAGAAGTGTGTATCAAAGCATGAGGTGTGGTTGTGGGAGAATTCAGATCCGAGGCTGAAGAGACAGACAGAAATACATGGATAATAGACAAATACCAAGTAAATATTACGTAATGAAGGTGAAAGAGAAATGTGTATGGTTTAATCGCGAGACGAAGACTGAATGAATTCCACGAGTCTGAATGGAACGAAGGTTGTGAACGGGGGATGTTGTGGACTCCGACGGCAGGGGATGAAAACAAACACTTATGCCGAAACATGACAGGAGGAGCAGCGCGGATTCGCAGTGCGGCTCTAGGGTGGGTTTCTGATGGACCGAGTTCAAATATAGTAATAGGACTAGCAGGCTTCCCTTTCGACTTGTTCACTGATTCTTCTCTACCTATCTATATGTCGCACCGAAAAGCATTAAGACGCCTCTAACTACCAGTCCTGGGAAAAAAAGATGTAGAATAAATCTGAAGAAGAGAAGATTAATTGAGGTATAGGTTATATAAGCATATATATAAAATTCATTAAAATAGTTATATATGTAATAATATATATAGAATATCACCAATATTATCAATTTCAAGTACAATAATATATAATAATTGAATAATCTATATATATATAAGAGATATCATAAATTTAATATACTGTAGTTTAGCTATTTAAACTAATTTAATAGTCGCTTAGTCTCATATTTGAAGATCTTCTGTGTAGTCAGAAATGTGGTATATAACATAAGTTAATATATATAATATTATATAGAGATTATATAATATGTGTAGTAGAAATCTAGTTAAGTTCTATAATTACTGTCACAATATAGTTATATATCATTATATAGTAATTAACCTATACTGTATGTATGTTATATACCCCATATGACTTTATTTACTATCTATATGGTAGAATACTTAATATATATTAATTAATCATTATTATTATTATGATCATATATTTAGATAAATATATCTTATATATTTATTGATTGAGATATAAGATATATATTACGTTATTGTTTCTCAATATATTGCGCCCAAGATATACTAGGATCCCATATTATTACCGGAAACCGATCTAAGTGACTATGTATAAAGTGGAACTTTATTGCTCAATAGAGTTTTAAGTTTGTAATACACATTAAATGTTCACACAGAAAGGATTTTAATGAAAAAGATAATCTCATCACAATAGATTCAGTCCCGTATAAAGGGCCTCATTTAAATATGCACGTTATAATAGACCTTGTAGTCAAGAATCATTTTTATTATTAGGTATATGGTGTCCTTTATCTAGTTTGGAAATAAGAATTTAGCCATAAATCTTTTTTACCTTAGTATTAACCTAAAGTCAACTAAAAAATACAATAATTATCTGATCCAAAATTGCCAATCTTTTTGTATGTATTGTGAACGTCATTCTAGGCACCCACTTATG
>JABUQX010087912.1:0-2500 GCA_015478945.1 Trachelipus rathkii
TAAATTTTTTTGGTAACTGAGATCACATTCAAAAATATATAAGGCCGTAAATGAGTTTTCTGGAGTATTCCGAGTATAACGTAAGTGCTTAGTTTCCGTCTGGCTGTCTGATGTGTTTTTTTACTAAATATTTTGTATCTACTACGAAAGCGATAGTGAGCTGATTAAAACCCTAAGTCTCTGGTGAGTATTTCGTACGTGGTTGACTAGATGTAACGTGCCATATACAGTTAGATGACACACACGAAGTATCAATTTCCTATAAATTTAAAAATGGCGCCGTTAAAAGTACACTCTTGGAGTGCACGGACATATGCCTGAGAAGGATAGACTTTAGTATTAAATAAAGATTACAGGACTCAAATAACTACTTATTGATTGTAACAAGCGAGAATGCGAATATGATGATAACATTTAATGGTTATAATGTTATGACCCATAATTAATAAGGGAGAATGTAAATTTTTACCAGGTAATTGGTGAAACTTGGCTCACTTTAAATAATAACAACTCGGTCGCGAGCACAGTCAACTACACCTTCATTAATTCAATTTTCAGCACATTGTTTGACATATCTAAACCAGGGCTCAACTAGTTGGAGTACAGATTATATATCCCATCCATTGTCTATTGTGTTACGCATTACAATGTAACTCATTGAGCTGTTGTTTGTGTCTTTCTCTTACGCTGTATTATCTTTTCGTGTAGTGGCCCTATTATGTAAGTGAGGGATCGTTAGTATTTGTACTCCGAGATAGACGTAGTATTCGAGGTAGCATGCGTGATACACTAGTTCTGACAATGCGGATCCTAATGTAGGTGGAATAGTGTACGCTTTCTTTCCACATGAGGTATTCTTGCGCATAATCTTCAAGTAAAGACCATTGCTGTGGGACGCGAATGAGGTTATATATGTCCCAGTGGACACCGCATTTTTGTATCAAGCGTCTGAAGGAATTTTTACTTGCCACTTATTCATAAAAGCGGCACGTGCATCGAGAGGTACCACAAGAGTGGTACTATCTTGAAAGTCTCTAAGAATGACTATACAACAGCTGAATTGCAGCGAGCTAATGTAACTCCCCGATTTATCTATGGACATCGTTTGATTTTGAGAGAAGAAGATTTATGATTCTTAATTAGATTAATTTTTCTAGAGCATAATTGTACCTTGGGAGGTAAAGAGCACGCACGTAGATAGGGTTTTTCACTAAAATCAATTTAATTTTCGTGATACCAATCTAGCCTACTTTTTTAGGTGGAGGTTACTCACACGAGCAACGAGATTACACACTGTACCACGTCAAAAATCGCAGGGGTGCTGCATTACGTCATTGACACTTGAACTTCCATCCGCGTGGCTGAGTTGTTATTTGTCAATCGGTTTTGCAAAACACACAATGTATTTTTAACTCGGATCTTAAGAGCTGGTGTTATAGGAGAGGTGTTTTTTTTCTGACCACGAGTTGCGTGCGATTAATACAAAGAACAGTCTATCTTTAACGTTCATATCTGAACACATTTGGAGCTAGACGAAATAACTCTATTAGCTCCATTTAAACATGAATTCGTTTTCACGGAATAGATTTTTTTGTTCATATATCTCTAATTTTGTTCTTGGAACTTTTGAGCGAGTGATCATAGTAACTTATTGAGATTTGAGATTCTACGACAGGCTTAAAATGGCATAATCGCTGTGAAGACTTCTTTTTGAAACATGATGCTCCCGTTACTCTTGTTTTCTGATAGTATGTTAATTCACTATCTTCAATAGTTAATGATATAAAATGCAATGTTGGTATTTTGCTTGATCGGGCTCTTGTCTGCGACACTTCTTTAGTGCTGCATGATGTGCTGTGAACATCCTGGGAATGAGGACCGTTTTCCATCACCACTCAGATAGGGCATCCCGTAGTGGTGGCGCCTCGAGTATGCGTGGGAGATGGGAAAGGGTTCATAACCAGACCTAAATCATTGGATGTATATTAATAAAACCATGTTGAGGGGACTATTAATATACCAGACTTTAGATATACTCTATCTCCAAATCGACATCTCGTGAAGACCTATCGATTAAAGATTTATAGACTCTGGTAAAGTGAGGAGACGTATCAATCATCCACGACTCCCTGCCAATTATTTGGTTAATCGAGTCTGACAATCGATGAGAAAAGATCTGCTCTGGAGGATCAGTCACGATGTCAATGGGAACAACAAGACGAGCTCATTTTTCAACATCATCATTTGAGCTCTTTTGATATGAGTGTTTGGTAGGTGCATTGAATAGATAAAACGGTTACAGTTTATATAGTTGTACACAATTTGGAGAATCTCTCCTATTTCATTACAGAAGTAGTATGATAATCAGTTATTTTACATACTCTACACATATTTTCGTCGTGTATATGAGTCGTTGAGGTGCGTTCGTGGTCAGAAAAATGTAACCTTTTAACGTATCCCGCCATTTTTAAATTTCGAGTTTGGTAACTTACTTGGTTTC
>JABUQX010087912.1:7500-20000 GCA_015478945.1 Trachelipus rathkii
TATACGAGGTAAAAATAATCATTTTAATAACAGCAATGTATTAATTGAAAAAATAGTAGAACATGGAACAAGAAAAGACATATGAAATTATATAAAATATAAAATATAAAACAGTTTAAATGTGTTATTTGAATATTTATTATTTAAATGTTTGTATCTGCTACACATCTAAAAAATATGTCTTTATAAAAAATATATGATTAATGAATAGATATTACTACATTTAATTATCTTTCCATTATTTCCATTATATATTTTTAACCGGTGATGTGATGTTTTTTAGGCTTCTTGTCTTGTGGTTTTGTTAGATCTCAGAAAGTCCCCCGTGTGAAATATATCGTGATCGTCAGAAGTTGCTCTATTGTCCTCTGCATGGAAAGTAGTATCCAAAGAGGAAATTACTACAAGCTGGCTATTCTTGTAACAGGATAAAGCGAACCGTGCTCCTGAAATGCATGGTCAGATGATGTTCGAAGTCGAACCCTGCGCCGCCGCTATCCACTCACAAAGAAGCCTCTATACGTCAAAAGGCGTTGAAAAACGCAAAAGTAAGAAGAATAGATACAATCAGATAAAATTCTGATTGCATCTACTGTAATAATAATTTTTCATATATATAATATATATATATAAATAATATATATAAATAATATATATATATATATATATATATATATATATATATATATATATATAATATATATATATTATATATATTATATATATATATATATAATATAAATATATATATATATATATATATATATATATATATATATATATATATATATATATGCTCAAATGTTTAAAACTCCGGAGTCAGTTAGTTAGCTAGTTAGATAGATAAAAAATAAATGATCTGGCCAGACGAAAAAGCTTGAAACAAAAAATTGGAAAATTTATTATTATTATTATTATTATTATTATTATTATTATTATTATTATTATTATTATTATTATTATTATTAATTATTATATTAATTATTATTATTATTTTATTATTATTATTAATTATTAATTATTATTATTATTATTATTATTATTATTATTATTATTATGATTTGTAAATTGTATAGTAAGCAATAACGAAGATGAAAACGAAGCTACTTTCTTCATCCTCATTATTCTTATTATAGCCGTTAATTTTAAGATGTTTTTTCATTATATGGTTTTGTAATAATTTTAATATTAATACCATAATTACTCTACTTAATATTAAAAATATTAATTTAGATTTTATGATGATCTGCGCAATGCAATTTTGATATTTTAATCTTAAGGAAAACCTAAAGTTGGGGGGAAAAGGGAGATAAAAAACTAATTCTCTTATATTCCTTCATTCCCTTTTTTCTTCCCTCTTTTCTTTTTCTTTACCCAATTTGGCTAAAGCGTTTGAAAGCAAGCAAGTCAAGGAGAGCCAAAACAAGGAATTCCAAGCCACTAGCTCACACGCGCATGCGCAAGAATATTGTTCGGATCGGTGCCAGAGTCAAATAAAAGGATTTGAGGCCGAAGCCGAGGGAAAGAACCGAACACCAGCTCACCCACGCATGCGCACAAAAGGAATTGTTCGTTTTATAGTGTCTGAATCGAATGCAGGCCGGAAATAAACGTCGAAGCCATAGCAAATCGAACTTAACTGAACAGTGCCCACGCACACCACACCTCTCAAGAGTACTGAAGCGAACATTCCACACCACTGGCTGTAACGGGAAATTCCTAAACAAATTCTCCTTTCTTCTTTCTTCCTGCAAGCTATTCAAAACCACTTTTATATATATATATATATATATATATAATATATATTATATAATATATATATATATATATATTAATAATACTATATATTATTATATATATGATTATATATATATATATGCCCACGGGCAATACGATTGATTTGATTTTTTTTTGGAATCTAATTACGGGGGTAAACTCTAAGTGAAAATTAAAACTTAATTACAATTATATTATATATATGTATATATTATATATATTATATATATTATATATATACTATTATATAATATATATATATATATATTACTATATGTATATATATGTATATACCCTATACGAGGGTATCCCTTAAAGATCAATACCCTATATTTTCTGAATCAGGATAGCCTGAGGAAGACCCAGTCCCAAACTCTAATTAAAATTAAGATAGTTCTAAAATTATTATATACTAATATAATATATATATATATATATATATATATATATATATAATATATATATATATATATATAATATTATATTATTATATATATATATATATATATTATATATATATATATATATATATATATATATATATAGGAGACAAGTTATTTTGGAAAATATTAGAAGATTTTCTGTTTCTCAAACACCTCAAGTTTGGTGCCGTAAACAACGCCAAAGCCTCTCCCTCCAAAAGCATAGGTAAAATAAACTCTTCATTCTTTATTTTTTGAGTTTTTACCACCAGTTTAGCACTGTTGTTTTTTGATATTGGGCATCCACTTAACTATTTTCTTATCTAGCATAATTATACACTTTAATATAATTATAAATATATAATTATATATATATATATATATAGTATATACTATATTATATAGTACCTATATATATATAATATATATATATATATTATAATATATATATATATAATCATATATAATATTATTATATATATATATATATACTATATATAGTAGTAAAGTGACCCCTCCCCATATTTTACCTAATGTACGCCTAAGTACTCAAAAACATATATTTATATATATTACTATTATAATAAATATAATTTATACTATATATATATATAATATATAATTAACACATATAACTATATTAATATATATATAATATATATATAATATATATTACATATATTAGAGGTCTATAGTAGTAACAAGTAAAGGTCCGCAAGCCGACCATTTGAGTTCCACACCAGTTAAAAGCGTGCTGTTTTGAAGTTTCATACAGTTAGGGATAGTTTAAACATTGTATTAACAGACATATTGTGCATTAATCATTAGATACTTGTTTATAAAACAAAATGGCGGAATGCAACGAAATTAGATTTAGGAGATAATGGTAGTGCCGACGAGAGAGAGATAGAGCACGATACTGGAGTAATGAGGATAGTACTGACTAAGGGCATGGCCAAACGCAAGCAACCGGAGGGGGGGGGGCGGAGGTGAGACGCCACATACCCAAGGCAAACCCCCCTAGGGGTTCCCCCTATCCCAGCTCCTTTGGACCCAAGGACCAGTCAGAACCCCTACACCGCTCTCCTTAGCCAGGCATCCCAAGTGGTAAGGGAGGAAGTAACCCCCCTGCAGGTCGAAACTCCCCCATTGCAAAAGACAGTCGCGCTGGACAATACCTTGAACTTACAATTGAAGCCTACTATTGCACAAGCTGATGTAAAGAAGAAAGCTCGTAGAAATTGGGGTGGTGTTGAACCCCATACCCCATATGGAAGCAAATGGGGAGGGACAGAAGTACCGAACACCTCCCCTCAGGGGTTTGAGGGCCCTCCGGCGATCCAGAATCAAACAGGAAGACCAATCGTTCCTCCTGCTGGGTCCCAGGCCCCACAACAACAATCAAGTAGCCTCCCTGGAGGGACGGAAGGAAGAAATGCCAGTGAAAGTGAACCAACAGGGCAAAACAACGTTAGTTATGGTTTTTCACCATCGGGAGCGATGCCCCCATCCTTCTACTATACAGGCACTCCACCTAGCCATCTTCCTATGCCTAACCAACCGTATCCCTACCCTGGAGCATGGCAAGGGTATCCCTATATGACTCCACAACCCATTGGAGTTCCATACTATCCAGCTAACATGTTCAACCCCGCGTTCCCAGCTATACCCGAGAATTTAAAATTATTTGGTAAACATCTTAAGACGAGAATGTGGAAGGGGATCCAGTATCAAGACTTCATCATTTCATTAAATGAAAAGTTAAGTGCTTTAGGTGCATTAACTGAGAGCCAGAAGATCACTTTCGCCAAATCTGCCATATCAACAGACTTCAATAGCGAAGCCAGATGTTACGTTCTCAAAGATGGAAGCTTTTCTCGGTTCCACCGTTTGGAGGACTTCCTAGCACAATTAAAGACCTTTTTACAACCGGAAGAGAAAAAAACGGTCTTCGACTTATGGTTGGAATTTTTGGAGTACAAAAGAGAGAGAGATTCAATTTTCACCAATTTTGTGCTAGAATTAAAAGACAGACTGTGGAGATATCAGAGCCGTTTGCACGACCTGGACGATAAAGCAGTGTTTAACTCAAGGCAGATAAATCTCATGGTGATGGGCAAGATCATCCAAAATGTGAACGAAAGGAGAGATGGAGAACGATTAAAAGAAAAGATCCTTAAAGTGTTTGATACTGAAATGAGCTTAAATGAATTGATAGAGAAACTATCTCACATTTCCAATGGAGCTTTGTTAAAAGACGAAAATAGAAGGCCAACCGAGATTCGCACTACTAGAGTGTTCTTGGCCAAAGAAGAATCGGAAAATAAAAAGCGGGTTGGGGATAATAATTCATATAGGAGAAATAGGGAATCATTTCAGAAACCTAGGTACGAAGATAGGAGAAGGGAGGAGGTGAGGCCCAACAATACCTTTCAAAAGAAAAGGGAAGAAGTGAAATCGGGTTATGGTACACCAAGATTTAAAGGTATTTTAAAGAAGATGACAGCGCAAGAATTGAGAGAAAACTATATTTGTTTTTTTTGTGAATCAGTTGGGCACTCGTCCCAAGCTTGCCGCTGGGAGTCGCCCTATTGCCGAATCTGTAGAGCCTATCATCGTAGGGGGTCGCAGACTGGGTGTAGAGAGGCTCCACCATGGAGACCCAACCCCGAAACAGAGGTAATGTTCATCCCATACAATAGCAAAGTTGATATGGAAAAAGGGGTGAAAGCGAAGAAGCCAGACCGGGGACAAAGAATTACAAACAGATGGGAGAAGGTAAAGACAAAATTAATAAAGCTGATAATAAAGAATTCAAAGGAAAATGAAAGGAGGAGAAGTCGAGTTTTGAAGATTATCAAAGAAAGGATCGAAGAGCCACAAAACAATAAAGAACATATCAAAATTAAGGGTCGAGGCTCCGGCAAAATCGTAAGGCAACGCAAATTAGGACGACATTTTTTACGAATGTCTATCTTGCTCCATCTATGAGTAGTATGGAGGCAAAAGCGTGTGTTTTGGTCGACACCGGATCAAGTGTCAGTATCGTTACAGCCCGACGGTTAAGGGAATTGGAGATTGAGGGAAAATTTAAAGTACCCCTCCAAGAGACCGACCTAGTAGTACAGGGGGTAGACAACAAGCCAACAGTACTAAAGGGAGAGATACAGTTGTACCTTCGCATGCATGAAAGACATTACCTCACTACGTTTCAAGTGAGCGACGTAAATGGAGAAAATAGTTGGGACATTCTTTTAGGAAACAACATCTTGTCTAACCTTCCCATAACTCTAAACCTCTTTTCTGCAAAAATGTCTATAAAGGAAGATAGAGAGATAGACATACCGATCTTTGCCCGTCAAGGAATTTATTTAGTTAGGGAGTATTCTGATGGAAATCTTAAGCGAGTAAGAGACCCCAAAGGGTACGAAAAGCTTCTGCCCGGGCCCCGAACGCCTAGGGGGAAGAGAACTAAGGATTCGAACCAAATTTTCGCTAAACCACCCGCACGCGCTGCGGATAAGCATCTTTCCTATCGGAAGGCCGACCTGTCAGTATCCCAGGAGGGAGGGACAGCCTTGTCAGTTCGAATGTCGCACAGGCAGCTAGTGCCTAGACATGGAGAAAGGGAAATTGCGTTGAACGGAGAAGCTCAAGTTGAGACAGACGAGATGAAAAGAAGGACAGGGTGGAAATTGGAGACTCTACCCTCCACTCATCACAGCGCTGATCCCAGAGGAGCCAAACCCAAATTCAAGCACATCCCTTTAGATTTGAAAGAAAATTTGGACCAATCCGAAAGATTACAAGTCTCAAAGAGCTCCGACCATAAAGAAGATGGTTATTTAATGATTGATGAAGAAATTAAGATTAAGTTAAGAGTAATTGAGAAGACTGTTTTGCCCAGTCAATCAAGCGGATATCTAACACTTAGACCTGAAACACAAGATAATTTTGAGCTGGAGCGGAAGTGTATAATGACACCAGCTTTCACCAGAGGACCATTGTACGTAGCTAATACAGTTAGTCCGGTGAGGGATAACACAGTTATCCTCAGCTACATAAATTTGAGTGACAAACAGGTTCATCTGAAGAAAGGTGTGAATCTAGGAGAAAGTTATCCGATAATTAGCAACCAGATTGAAAGAAGCACAGACGCAAGCGGACATCAGAAAATAGTTTCCTCCAATGTAGCCACAAGCTCAGCAGGTCTTACGAAGACAGAGTTAAGGCGAATATACAAAGGAATGATTGAAGAAAAGATGTCAAAAGAAGAAGCAGAGAATTGCATTCTCGAAAAGCCAGAGTATCTGGAAGAATTACTCGAGCTCCTCATGGACTACCATGATGTATTGGCACTCGATGATGATGCTGTCCCCGTCTGTCCGCTTCAGAAATTCAAGATTGAATTGCTACCTGACGCTCCTAAAGTCATCTTCCGAAAACAATATAGGTTACCCCATAAGTACCTGCAAGACATAGATGATTTTACGGACTCAGCCCTAAGGAAGGGATATATAAAGGCCTGTTACAGCGCACACTCATCCCCTCTGCTAGTAGTAGCGAAGAAAAACAGTACAAAGCCTCGTGTGTGTCTGGATTACAGGTACCTCAACTCCTATAGTGTACAGGACGTCTTCCCTCTGCCTTCTATTGACGAGATTTTTACGTCCCTAGGGGGTAATACGGTATTTACATCCGTAGATTTATTGGACGCGTACAACGCCCTAGAGATAGAAGAGACACAAAAGCTGATGGCATTTAGGACTAGGAAAGGCCTCTTTTGTCCCACTCGTTTGATGTTCGGCCATAAGAACGCCCCTAGCGTGTACGCCCGTACAATGACAATCGCCCTAAACCATCTCCTAGGACCTGTAGCACAAGTCTATTTAGACGACGTATTGGTGCTAGGAAGGAACGTCCCGCAACACATCGAAAATTTGAGAAAGTGCTCACTGCTTATCAGAGAAAATAAGCTAGAATAATAACTGGTCCAATGTGTAGCTTCCTACAGATCGTAGTTTGTACCTAGGATTCAAGATAGGGAAGACATGGAATTAGTCCAGATCCTGCCAAAGTAGAAACAATGAAGAGTTTCTTCCTCCTACAAATGTCAAGGAGACACAGAGTTTACTTGGTTTCTTCTCCTATTTTCGCTTCCTCATAAAGGACTTCGCAGTGGTAGGCACAACCTTTGTACGATCTGATAAAGAAAGATGTTCCTTTTATCTGGACGAAAAAGCAACAACAACTTTCGACACCTTAAAAGATAAGTTAGTGGTGCAGCCACAGCTAACTTCCCTAATTATAGCAAGGAATTCTTCGTGAATACCGACGCCTGTGATTACGATAGGGGGCGTGTTGTACCAACTGACAGATGATGGAAAGGAAAAGCCCCTCTCTTTGTGTCCCGGGTACTCAAAGGGAGTGAGAGGAATTCATGATATCGATCGAAAAGGAATTTTAAGCCGTGGTGCTCTGCTTGCAAAAGTTTAAAGAAACACCATCTTTCGGGCTATAAAGGTAACTATCATTACTGATAATCAATCCCCTCTGCTTTATCTTCCGTAATAAGCGCAGACGGGCGGTTACCTAGGTGGAAACTTGTTCGTAACCGCTTTTCCACCCACTATTGAGATAAAAAAGGAAAGCTAAATGTCGCCCCGGATTATCGAGTCGACATCCAGCACCTAATGTGTTCTTTATCAGAGAGGTGGAAAAGACCAAAACTCTGCCTCGAATAGACTTTGTTCTGAGTCGGGAAAATTTCATAAAAGAACAGGAAAAATGTCCCCGTTTAGGCAAATTAGTAAAATGGGCAAAAGAGAACCCAAAGACATATCCGCATATTTTCATTAAAGGTGTTCTGTTTTACGCCACACAAACTAAACCTTATGTTATACAAGTTCCGGACAGTATGATCTACAGTGTAATAGACCATTGCCACGCTTCACTAGGCAGCGGGCACGGAGGTCAGTTAAGAACGGAAAAGAGGGTGGAAGAAAAGTATGTTTTCCCCCGCTTACCAAAGCTAGTAAAGGAATATTGCAGTTAATGTGTGTCATGCGCTAGAACTAAGGGTCCCAAACCTCCTACAGCAGAGATTAACAGATGGCCATTGCCTTATACACCCTTTTCACGCGTTCATGTTGACAGTATTGGAAAACTACCTGCTTGTACCGGATCAGGAGCCAAATACATCTTAGTATTTCGCGATGTTTTAACACGGTATGTCGAATTAGTGCCCCTGTAAGAAACTAGAACGAGTCAGATTTGCCCGCGAGCATTGCCAAGAGAGGGTCATTTGTTAGACATAGTGCAACCTTCTTGTCTCAGACAATGCATTGGAATTTACGGAGCCAGGTATTTAAGGAACTTATGTAAGGCCGTGGAGAAATAAAGTAAGGTGGAAATTGCAAATTACAAAGCCTCCAGAATGGTGTTGTAAGAAAGAATATAATGCCGTACATTGAATAATTTTCTGCGACACTACGTGAATGCAAATCACCGAGACTGGAATAAGTAACCTTAGTTTGCCGCAATATCGCTACAATTCCCGCGGGTTTATAAATTCCCCGATTTTCTTTATTAAGGTTTTTCCCCTTTTCTTCCCCTTCCCCCATTTCTTTTGGCATGGTTACATAAAAGAGTCCATATGAGATGCCAGAATTATGTATCACCATTTGTGAATAAGACAGAGAAGAAATTCATCTCAGATGAAGTAGATACGATAGTAGAAAGGATCGATTATATAAGAGATTTGGCTAGAGAGAAGTTAGGCGGAAACCACAAAAACTTTGGAGCAACAACATAAGAAGGCCAAGCAAAGGAGTTCAAAATAGAAATTACGTTTCACAATTAGAGCTGTCAAAAAGCCTCATCAAAGTTCAAAGTTATGTCCCAAGTTCGAAGGGCCATACATTGTCCGATGTTTAAAAGGACCAAACAAATTAATGGTGATTTGTTTAAGCTCAGGCCGAACATTCCCCGTCCATGTGGACAACGCTAAGGTGATTCCTGCAGAAAAGATCACTGAGTCACAGTTTGACTTTATGAACGATGAAGTATGGAATCCCCAGGCAGTAGAAGAAATGTTAAGCTCCAAAGAAGAAAAAAGGGAAAGAATTGAGGAAAGACAACCAAGAAGCGACCCAGGAGTCCCTTCTGAGAGAAAAGACGAAGAAGTAGAAGAAGTAGAAGAAGTAGATGAAGTGGAGAACTTTTCTCCTCCGACAGATCAAGAGTCTTCCCAATATTCTTTCCAAATTCCCACAACGCCACTAATTCAGTCCGGACACAGCTACTTCCCAACTCCTACTCCACAACCAACTCAGCTAGAATACAACTCTACTCAGTCCTCCCACCTCAGCCGATACGGAGTGGAAATAACTCTTGAGGCATCAGACTCCACGTGACAACCGACCTCGTGGAAACCCGTAAGAGATAGTAAAACCCGTCGAAGAAAGAAGGTATAGCGATGAGATTGTGGAAAAAGAAGAAATACAGCGATGTAGTTTGCAGGAAAGAGTGCGTCCTGACAGTGGAAATTTGCAATGTTCCACTCCTAAGAAATGACTTCCCAAGAAACCCCTCCAACCCGCGGTTCGGAGAAAAATAGAGTTGACCGTCTTTATCCCCTACGTCAGCAAGATTGATTTTCCATAAGAAAACCCTGTTCAATGGAAATTCTTCAGGAGCCAACCGGCACATGAAGGTGAGGTGTATGGAGCCTATGGTGGATCCCCTCCGAGAAAATTCCCCTGAGAAAACTTCCAAATTCCCGAAAAAGATGGCCCGGATCCCATTCCCACTGTTAGGAATACCCCCTACTGGAATTCGTTCAGAAGATGACAGGAAAAAAGGATCCATCTCTTACAGACCAGCATAACTTGTTTACTGGTCCAGAGATTCCTAACGCCCATGGTTACAAGAAGTCAAACAAGGATGAATTAACAGGCTCTACAACAACAAGCAGAGGTAGAAGACAACACAGAGACTACAGAGAAGACTCTTGTCCAACCTCCGCCTGTCAAATTGGATTTGAATACAACAGTCAGAGGAAATAAAACTTATTATTTGCCTCCCGGCTACTAATTCATCCCAATTTCCTGTATATATTTGATATATTCGTAGATTTAAGAAAAATTCTTTAGTTTTTAGAATGAATTCTTCATATTCCGAAGATATTCTTTAGTTTAAGGAAGATACTTGTAATTTTAAGAAAATGATTAACGTACATTTCGCATTGCGTCTGTACAAATTTTTCTACATTAGTTAGGAAATAATTAGTGGATTAGGAAAAAACTATAGATTGGATTAAGGAAACGATCGTTTTAAAATTAAGAAAACATAGTCGGGATTAATATATATTCATAAGCACTCTAATCTTAGAATTTAGATGTAGTTTTGATAGATCTTAGACTAGATTAATCCTTTAGATATAGCCTGATCAGTTTAGTTTTACTCATTTTTTTTATATAAAGAAACCTTAAAAATATGTTTCACTCTCAGAACAAGGGGGGGGACAGCAATTTTTAATATAAAAAATAATACAAAATAGAAAACTCAAAAAACTTTTCTATTAAGAAAACAAAAAATAAGTAACTAGTAAGTAAGTAAGTAATAGAAAACTAACTAGTAAGTAAGCAACTAAGTATTCAATAGTACGTAATCCTTACATTTAGATGTTAATTCAACTAACCCATTCGTAATTAAGAATCCATTTAGTTAAGAAACGCGAACGCTTTGCTTTTATTTTAACTAACCAATTAACTTTAACAAAGAATTAAAAAATCATTAGGCGACCTTTTAATTTAATTAAAACAAGGAAAGTATAAAGTATTTCAACACGACTAAAATATTTCAGAAATGAATTGCGGAAAACAGACTTTGTTGTTACTCATCATCTTATCAACATGTCAAAGCAATCTCATAAATGAAAAAGAAGAAACAAAGATTCTACCTGGTTTAGTTTTATATCGTACTGGAGAAGTTAACTTCATAGAAGGATACCTCGATCTAGTTATCTCGTTAGAATGTCCTCCAGACATCAAAGAAACAATCATCAAGACAACTAAACTGGTGAACAACGTCAAAGAATCATTTTTACCATCATTCGAGACCATGTTTCTAAATATTTCAACACATCAAAGGGCTCACCAATGGGAATTCAAGCTAATGACCATCCGAGTAAAAGTGTTAGCCCAGAAATTGAACGAAGTAAGTGAACTGCCTTGGATCTCAGCACGATCAAAAAAGAAACGAGCCGCTTTCGAGTTCGGAGGAGACGTCCTCAACATTCTTTTTGGTACGGCGACAGACAAACAGGTGAAATTACTTCGAAAGAAAATCAACATCTTAGGTAATTATGCCTCTACCTCAAATTTATTGATAACTGAATTAAAGGAACAATTAAAGGCGAATACTCGCACATTGATGAGTTTTAGGGATAGCTTAAAAAAATTAATAGAGTTTCAAACTAGTTTAGGTGCTACGCACAACATAATAAATCAAATGGGAAGCATACGGGCTTTAATAAATCTAATCGAACAAACCGTGTACAATATACATCAAATACACCAGTTGGTGATAAACTCGCTTCAATTAGCCAAAAATAAGATCACTAACTCGCAACTTTTTTCTCCCATCTTCCTATTGCCTTTTGTACTAGAAATGAACAAAGAAACCAAGCTACACACAGTCATTCCTCTAGAAACAAAAACATACCAAACTTTTCTAACCTACTCTTGGACTATCCAATCTGCCGCTAGCCCCTACGAACTAATCACTCTAATTCCTTTTATCTCAATAGAGAAATTTGTCTCATACAAACTCATACCTTTTCCTACTCATCTTCCTTTAAACCAATCTCTAGTTCGAGTTATGTACAATGACCCAAATAACTATTTCTTTGTGAATTACGGTAATCGGAAGTACACTTACCTTAAAGAATCAGGCATGATCTTTGTAGACAATGAGGCCATAGCAGTTTGCCCCAGTCCAAAGTGTTTGTTCCCATTGACGAACCAGTCTTGTCTGTTATGCTTTAATCTTGAAATTTTTACTAAGACTTTTCGCATTGGCCCCTATTGCAGAATATAGTCTGTAGACCTTAAACTGTCGCTTTAGGACATTTTCACCTTATTTCTTTTTCAAAGAAAAAACTAGGCTTCAATTGCATGTGAAACCCAATTCTATCCAGCATGTCTATGACTATGTCTTTACTATTCCTCACGGATGTGCCTTCATCTCTTCTAAGTTTCAGTTTAAGAATCCTATCCACCTAGAAAAGAATATAACAGC